>VCNE01008940.1:0-93531 GCA_009869805.1 Oncopodura yosiiana
TATTTAATTAATATTTATTTTTATTTAATAATTAAAAATTATAATTTGGCGACCCGTTTTGATAAAAAATCGAATTAAAAATTATAATTTGGCAACCCGTTTTGATAAAAAATCGAATTAAAAATTATAATTATTTTTTTTGAGAGACGCCACGGACAGAATACGGAATACAGAATTCACACGTTTCAACTTAATTAACTAGCAGGAATCTGCTGTTAAACAGCAGGACCAAACTCCGACTATAGGATTAAAAATTATAATTGTCATTAAAAGTTATAATTTTTAATTTGAAAAAGTATAACTTTTAAATAAAAAAAATTAAAAATTATAATTTCTTCATTAAAAGTTTACCCACTTTTTAAGAAAATCGAATTAAAAGTTAGAATTTATTAAATTAAAAATTATAATTTTTCGAATGTGTGACGGACAGAATACAGAATTCACACGTTTCAACATCTTTACTTATTTTCCCAATGCTAGATCAGTATAATATAATTAAATAATATTATAATTAAAGTAAATTAAAAGCGCAGCCTAAAATAAAAAGTGTCCTGCAGAATGCAAGCGACAATTGTATGCAACTGATTTTTAATTCATAAACATACTGAGAAACTTTATATGCATATAATATTGACCACTGACAGCTAACGACAGCTCGTGTCCATATTACACATGTAGAGTTAGCTTTGTGTATATAATAAACAAACAACAACAACAATTTACTCTACTGGACTGATTCTAATTTCTTATGCATACAACAGATGATATATAAGATGATATAGCCAATTACAAATAAAATGCTAAATTGGACAGATTTTTCTTATAAATATATATTAAGTATAAAATTATAAATATCTATTGAATTTATTCAAAACTCGAAGAATATTTCAAAAAACAATAACAATATAATGACAATAAATAATAATAAACACTATACAATATGCAACATAAATTTTAGTGATTTTTTGAACAATGAAATACACAGCTACATAAAAAAACAATCATAACTACTAATAACACTCCCAAAATAATTAACACATACAATAAATAATTTCCTTCTTTTTCAATGGCATTCAATTCTTTGCTGTTGGTTTCTTGGATGGCTTTCAAAGATTCAACTTCTTCTTTCTCATAATTTGACAATTGACTAGTAAAGTAAGTGTTCAACAAATTATTGGTATGAGAGTGACTCACAAGATCCTTATGTTCATGGCCATAACGTTTACTGAAATCTTCACTATTACCACCAAACAAATGCTTTATTCCACTAAAAAAATCACTTAGTCCTTGTCCAGTTACACCTTCCAAAATCTTAGATCCAACATTAAGAATTTGACCCCATTGACGCTTATTTCTAGACAATGTTTTATTAGCAGCTGAAGAAATCAAAGAAAAGAAAAAAAATATTATATAAATATTATATTCTATACATACACATAGCATAACATAACACAACTACTACATACAAATAACTTGAAATAAACTTACCAAATTCACTCAATTCTTTTTCACGAACAAAATCTTCCAATAAAAGAGCCTCAAGTTGCTTTTCCTCAGCTTGTAATTTAAGAATAGTAGAATTTGCATCACTCTCAGTATCAACACTCAATATATCTTCTTGAATTTCTTGATGTTTAGAAATCAAATCTTCAACCGGACGGCCATAGCAAAAACACATGGCACAAACAGTGAAGAAAATAATAATGCTGCCTTTTTCCATTTTGAAAAGTTAAAATGAGTTGACGAGAAAAGTCTGAAGAGAGAGAGAGCAAAGTGTTCAGAAGGGTTCTAAGAGCGATATGAAGACGAAGAAAAAGTACTCCTCTTTTATAAACAAGCAAGGCGGATGTTGAAGCACAGTCCTACAACGTGACGTTTACATATATGCTGTGTAGTATTTTACACCACCACTACTACACCAAGCCAGACATGATAAATCCAGTCGGCGTCGTATTTTTTAACGGTCAATTTTTGGATTGTTGTTAATTAAAGACATTAAGTAAACTAACTTAATTTACGTATATCAAATAAAAAAACATATTCACTGCTAAAGAATGAATGAGCTCATTTATAATCAAATTACTCAATTAGCTTCACTTCAAATTGTGACAAACCTCTTAAACCAATTACAAAGTCCTATACTCATAATGTTTGACTAATTACTTGCAATACAAAGATAGATGACAACTATAATTAGAAATATATAAATATCATAGGTTTATAGACAAGTTTATTCTCACCTATTGACATTTTGTTGTCGATTTAATTCTTTGCATTATAAAAACACAAACAGTTGTATATAATTATCACAACAATGTATTGTCATTACAATTTATTGTGAATACTTACAAGAGATGATTTCAGAATTTGATAGAAAAACTAATGTTCAATAGAAGAAAAGCATGTTAAACCTGCTTTAGAATCATTTGCTATTGTCACATAAATATTTATTCATGTTCATCTTTTTATTGCAAACTACCTTTCGGTTACACAACTAATAATAATTGTAATGTAATAATAACCAAGCATCAGTTGATTTGAAACATTTATACATCCTACGATTAATTTTTGTTAGTTTTTTGACATTGTTATTTCAGTTTTGGTGTAGTATAAATAGCATATTTTTAAAATGACCGTTTGTGCATAAAGGCATGAGTCACCAGACGTATAATATTACGTCTGGTGCAAGGTTCACTTTTTACAGCTTAGCGTGATATTTTTGTAGATCCAAGAAGGGCTACTATCGCCCAAGTCTTTTTTCACTTTGTCTCTTTCTGCTCAAAGCACATCATATAACTAGTAATCTCATTCTCGTTTTTATTTCTGTCTTTTTATCATCAACTTCTCTTTCTATTTACTCCTCTTATAATTATACTCCATTGTAATTATTAAAATTGTTCAAAATGTCTTTTGAACTAATTGGTGAAAGACGGCATGGACAAGGAAGTTCCAGTTCTGGTGACGATGAAGATCCTACTAGAAGAGTGCCATCAGATAAAATCTCTGATGGTAGTGAAAATGATGAAACTTCAAAAGATTCTGGAAAAAGAAATAAGCAGTCTAAATCAACACTAAAAAGAATCAAAGATGCTGCAATCAAAACATTAGAAGACATTCATCCTGGCGCTGCTAAATTAGCGTAAGTGCATTTCCTAATTAATAATTGCCATTTCAGTTATTTATAATTTCTTTACAATTTTGTTTATTAATATGCATAATTTCTTATAAACTTTATAGTGGCAAAAGCAAATCAAAACAGATTCCTAATTAATAATTGCCATTTCAGTTATTTATAATTTCTTTACAATTTTGTTTATTAATATGCTTAATTTCTTATAAACTTTATAGTGGCAAAAGCAAATCAAAACAGAAATCCACTGCTTCTAGTTCTGTTGGAGCATCAACGTCAACCGCTAGTGAAATAGCTAGTGATGCAAAGAAAAAGTCAAAAATCTCTGAATTCGTTGAAGATCCAGCAAGAAGGACTCGCTATGCAAAAACTGCTGGCAAAAATTTAAAGAAATTGGTAAAATTCAGCTTTTATAAAAATACTTTGTAGATAGTGGTGTTTATATAATTTTAATTTTAAATTAGGCTACTGAATTTGAGGAAAACTGTGGTGGAAAAGTTTTTTTAAAGTACCATTACAAAGGAGATAGGACAACTTTAGAAGATCGACATGGACAAAATTTCTCTTTGACTCAAAATCCATCTCCACCACATGATAATTTGGATGAAATAATAGATAATTCAGTAGAAAGGGCGGTAGGAAAGAGACTAGAACCATTAATTAGAATGCTTGGAGTGAATCCATCAGCTTTAAGTCAAGCATCATCTCAGGAATCTGCACAACAATCATCTGCAGTAAGTTTATACTTCTTGATTATTTTTATTTATATTTTTGATGGTTTATATAGCTATCTAAATTAATCGTATTTTTCATAACATTTTTATTAATAGGCATTTTCGCCATCTCGTCGTCCTAAATTTGTTAGCAAGAAGCCATCACGTGGATCAAGGACACAATGTGCAATTTGTTTGTCAGAGAGTGACAAGATTATCTTTGGTGGTCGTGCATATACTACTGGATGGTTAGGATGCAGTTTTGCTGATGACTGTGACGCTTGGGTACATTCAACGTGCAGAGGTTTGCCATCTGTTTTAACTGACGAACAAATTGACCGGTTACCAAACCATTATTGTCCACTTCATCAATACGATGGTCTTGGACAAGAGAATATACCAAGTCAACCTCATCGTCGTTCAAATGCTTCGTCGACAGCAACAGCACCTTCAGCTCCAGCTCTTTAATCAAAATGTTTTAATATTGTCACATTTTTGTTAATATGAATTGAGACTTTTTACTACTTTTTTAAAAATTAAATAGTTAAAAATTAATGTCAACAAATAATTGTACTGTTTATGATTTATTATCATGAATTAATAATCTTTATATTTTTATTTCATATGAATTAAATACTCACACAAGCATATTTTGACATATGTTCATATCATTTTGATTTACAAAAAATACAATTTACAATAAAATACATTAAAATACAAACTCTTCATTTTCATTATTATGTAGTATTGTTTCAAGTTCTATTTTTTCATAACGATCTACAGATTCTTGTACTACGCTATATAAGTATTGTAGCTCTTGTGTTGTGGTAATTACTTTTAATTTCTCTTTCATTAGCTTTTGAATATTGTTTGGTAGACATAATACATTTTTGCTAATTTCTTGCCGAAGCTCATTATCATCTAGTAATAAATAATTTTGAGCTTTTACCAACGGTAAAGTAATTCTCTCTCCTCTTGAAAAAGCCTCATAATATCTGGTCCGGTTTGTCTCAAACTTCTGGACGCAATCGACAAAATTTGGTGACAATGGAGTCAAGTCTTCATTGGCACAAACTAATTCAGAATGTTGGAATATGTTTAGTTTTCTGAAGAATTTTTTTGCCTCGTGAATTTCTCGACTAAGGTCGATGTTGCTTCTCATAGTTGGTGAATTAGGCAAAAAAAGCAAACCAAGTTGTTCAGAGACCTTTCCTCTTATCTAATAAAAAGATTTTTAAATGTGAATTAGTCAATCAAATGAAACACAAACAAATTTTTATATAAAAAATAAATACAAATACCTCTTCCATATGACTCAGAGTTGTCGTTGCTGTATTCCATTGTTGTAAAGTTGGACTTCCAGAAGAATGAAGCCAAGACTTGACTAACTGAATTACTTGCTCTAAATGAAAATCCATTCCTTGACCAACATCAGATTTTGTTGTTGTAACTGATTGTGTGTGAACAAAATCACTTCCAGTTGCAGGCAGATCCAGTAAATAGAATAAATCATGAGCATTAATTTCTCTATATTTTGGATTAGAATTTCCATAAAAAATTGCTGATGATTTTTCTCTTGCGATTAAGGTTATTTCATCATTACACATCCTGGTGCCAGCTCGAAATAAAAATAATGGGTGTAACACACTAAACACAAAATCTGAGGCCAATCTATAGTTTGGATTGTTGTTAGCCTCGTTCCATGTCAGAAAATCTTCATTTGTTGGCTGTTTAATTTGATTTTGACACTCAATAATATATGGAAGAATTAATTCGTCACTCAATACTTCAAACACGATCTGTAGTTTTGTAATAGTACAGTCATAGAAAAGATTTTATAATACAAATAAAAGATTCTTGTTATATAATAAATGAAATACCTGAAGAAGCATCCAGCTTTTGTGATGATCCACTGCTGATTTGCAATAATCCAGAGCTCGTGGTGTCTTGAAACCAACCATTTGTGCGATGGGCTTAATGTATATGTCAAAGAAGACGTTAAAAATTGCTCTAACTAGATTAATTTCATAGTGTCCATTTCCTATAGAATTTGTAAAAAAAATTAGTACAATTTAAAATTTATTTCCTCTTAGTAATAGTAATTTTGTACCTGGACGCATGATTATTTTCTTGTATTTCAATTCTGGTGTTGTTGTAGTACAAGAAGCAAGATGAGTAGACACTTGAGAGTGAGTGAGATCAACTTTACAAGTGTTGCAATAATAAGTATCTCTAATTACTTTAATTGCTAAATCATATGGCACTCCATCGCACACACACACAATCCATTTTCTTGATGGGTCTGATTCTTCAATTAGATTGGAAATGTGATCAAGGACTTTGCGAATAGAATCATAAGAGTCTGGATTGCAATCTAAACAAGGATGTGTGCTAATCTTTACTTTTCTAATTTTTTGCTCAACTCTGGAATAATTTAAACCTTGACCATGAATATTTTCAATGTTGTGCAAATCTTTATTTGTCTTGATTTCTTCCACAAGCTTTTGTAATCTCTCTTGTATGTACATTTTTCCAAACGTAGAATGCAAATCACTAGATTTATTTTGGAAGTGCTTCCAAGATTGCAACAATTTGGCACGATTGGATTCTTGTAAGTTCAAAACAGCAGGCATATCAAAAATGAATTGTGACTTGTACATATTGTCTTGCTCTTCAAATACAGCAATACCAGTGACTACAGAAATTTGTTGTTGACCTTTATATGTGACTCTGTATTGTTTGCCAATTTTTTGCATATTATCAAAAACAATAAAACAATTCTTGGAAGGTAGAGCAAAATTCTGTGGTCCAATTGAAGCTGCTAAATTTGTTATGGTTGTGTAATTACCATTTGGTTGAATATGGCCCATAATATTACAAGCTAATTTGGAACCAGTATGGAAATACATGACAAGATTTTCTCCCAAGCCAGTTGGTGCAACATATGTTTGGTTAAGAGCTTTGTATATACAGTCAACACTTTTCACCAACATCATAGTGCATCGTTTCTTTCTTTCTATTGGTTCAAATCTAAATCATATTATATGTAATTAATTAGCTAATATTATTTCAATGGCATTCTACATTACAAGATATTATTTTCCATACCTATAGTCAACAATTCCCATCAAAAAGGATTTGAGTATTTCATCTTGTTCTGTTTCCCAAATATTTTCATATGTTTTTTCTTTTATAGCAGTTAATTGATTGATAGAAGTGGCTGCTTTTGAACGAAGTTTTGCTCTAATAAAAGTTCCAAGTGTTTCAGCTAATAGAGACAACTCTTCTGTTGTACACACATTGTTCTTAATTTCTCCACATAGCTCTTTTACTGTATCTCGAACTGTATAAATGAAAACATGTTTGAGCAAACATTAATTTAATTTGTAGTCATTGACATTTTATGTTATGTCATGTTCAATGTACCTTTAATTTCTGGTTCATCGATCATCATTTGTTCTTCATCCATTGTCCATTGAAGTGGTGGACTACTGAGGTATATTGTTGCATAATTGATACAAGCTTGGCACAATGTCCAATTAGCAGTTTTAGGAGCTACTAATTTATGATAAAACAAACGACTCTTTACTATGTCGGTGACTGATTCTTCAGTTGCATATCGATAAACTTCACTCAATTGTGGATATGCAACTCTTGCTTTTTGATGGCACTTTGTGATACATTCTCTTTTAAATGCTAATGGCTTAAACATTTTAAAATTTAATTGATTCTGAATATTGACGATTTTTTTAATTTGGGAAGTACATTTAAATTACAAGCGCCATATATTAGAGGAAAAGCTCGTGGTAGACGCGAGAGTGCCACATTATAGAGCATGATAGCTAGAGCGTCAGAGAGAAAAGCTTTCAGAAACATTTTTGTGTTAGTTGTGCTCACTAGTCGGTCCACGTGTTTCTCTTCTTTCAATTTTTCAATAACAAAAATGAAATCAAATTGTTTTTTAATTTTTGGTTCTGTTTTGGGAGTGATAGTTGCTCGACCACTTCCATATGGTGAGTTATATTTATATTATATGTTTAAACCTTTTATTAAATGTTATTTATAATTTCATATTTGTTTGTGATTATAAGGCGATCGTCATCCTGTCAGAATTTATGAAGTAGACGAGAATGAGGTTGAAAACTTCGACTCTCCACTAGAAATTCTACCCAATTATTTGGAATCACAATCTTCAACACCAGCTAGTAATTGGAGAAACATTGTCAACTATTTGGGATCACCATCTTCAACTTTAGTGGATGTTAGTGGACAAAAAATTAGTGATTTGTTTGGAGGAATAAAGCAATTATTTGGTGACAACAGTGAAGAGTTTAGTAAGCGTTATGGTCATGAGCATAAGGACCTTGTGAGTCATTCTTACACCAACGGTTTATTGGACACATATTTCACTGGTCAAATGACAAAATATGAACAACAGCAAGTAGAATCTTTAAAAGCTATCCAAGAAACTAGTAACAAAGAGTTAGCAGTCATTGAAAAAGAGGAAAATTATTTGGTTTTTGTTTTAATATTTTTGGCTGCATTATTGTTAATAATGATTATATTTTTATGTAGTTGTCTAATTAATTATGCTAAAGATTCTTAAATTCAATGCTATACATTATGATTTATATTGGAATATTTATTACATATAAGAAATATTTTTTGGTTCGATTTATATTATTTTGAACTTAAATAATTTTTAATTAATAAACATTTTTAACTTTGTATTCTTATTGAAAATTCAGAAATGATGTATAGTCTCAAATAACATTTTAATTCCCATATATGTCATATTTATTTATTCTCATTGTCTCCATAAAGTAGCATAATGTAGTCTGTAGTAGAACTTTTGCTTTGTAACTTCATGGAATTATTATAGAGTAATTAATTAGCACAAGTATTTATATAAGCAACTGTACAAGTTTTTAGTTTTTATTGCTTTTTTGTGAGGCCTTGCAAAGTAGAGAGATTTTAAAAAAGCGAAAGAGTATCTCAACTAATAAATGTTGAATTCTTCTCATTATGCAGTGAGCTAATCTATTCAGTGTTTTACTAAACATTTTGTAAACTAGTCTTATTCAGTAGAAACCACAAAATTGTAGCCAATGTAACTATAAATTTTGACTTACTACTGCATTTTTAGTGTGAAGAAGATTTTGGAAGTTTTTAATTTGTTCACTGTCAATTTTCTTTTCTTTTTCTCATTAAGGGAATACAAAAAATGTCCATCGCTAAATCTTCATTAATAAATGCATAATTTATACTAGAGTTTAAGTTGCAGAAAGCCCTAGGGGCTTTCTGTGTTCCATTAATTATTATTATAAGTAAAAGATGATAGAAATACAAAATTGTCTCTTGGTTGATTTAAATGAAATCATAACAGTATGAAACTCGCGCGCTCTTGTTTCACGTGAACCAGAGAATAAATATGACGACGTCAGTGTAATTTAATTTTATAAATTGGCATAATTTTATGACTTAGTCGCTTTTTTCAAATTAATTTATTAAATGAGTCTCAAAATCCACTTAAAACACCGTGGGAGATGAGCACAATCCAATTTCACAACACACTAATTAATATTTTTTATAAAATTAAGTATTAATTTCAACAAAATCTGCAGTGTTGTGTAGTTTGAGAATTTTCCCATATATATTTATTTATGGGACACCCCGTTATAATGGGATTTGAGAGCTAAAGACTTGGCCAGGTCTTTACAATGTTAGCTACCGACCTGGCTGAGTCGTTACGTACCGACTTGTGCAAGTCTTCTGCAGACTTGGCCAAGTCGGGAGAAATTCACAACAGCAACAAACCTCTTCATCTCATCTTGTAAGTAGCAATAATCCGTCCTCTGGCAGTAATATTAATAATGAGCCATCAACATCATTTAGTAGCAATCATCAGGTTTATCAAGTTAGACTAATACAACTAACAATTTGTTCATGTTTTTAAAAAATATTATATGATTATGATTTTTAATTTTTTTTTGTTTTTATTTCTAGGTACAAGATTCTGTTCAGCCTGTAACGACGCCACGTCATTATATACCACAACATGATGTGATGGATACAATGTTACAACAACAAGACTCAGATTTGGTATAAACTCGAACAAAATTATATGTGTATCGCAACTTGATAATAATTCTTTATATATTTACTTTTGATTTATAGCTTACACAAATTCTCAAGGTTGACTTAAAGTTTTATAAACTAACTTGTGAATTAGAAAATGTTAATATGTCTTTGCCAAAATCTCTGACATCATATACAAGACGAGGCAGAAATTGTCAACAAAATAATATCACCTTGCCATCATCATTAGAAGAAACCAAATCTATTTTGAATGATATTCGTTGTCAAATGATGTCAGCTTATGAAACTCTTGCCCAGCTGAGTGTTAGACGACAACAACAACAATCAGTAGCAGTAGAAGGAACAGAGATTGATGTGGCTATGTCTCGATTAGGATTAACAGCTAAAAATTGTGCAACATTATTGACAAAAGTAATTTGTCATGTTAGAAAATTAGAAAATGACAGAGGAAATACTTGTAGTAATAGTAATACTAGTAGTAGTAGTAGTAGCAATAATAGAAGTAATGAGACAGTTGAAAATATAGATATTGTAGTTGGGCTATTGTCACAAGAAGTCGGACAAATTAGATGTGCAACAAGAGAGCAAGGATGTAGAGTTGATCAATTGATGAATCTTGTAAAGAAGCTTAATGACAGAGTTTGTACTCTAGAAAGACGACGCTCTACTTCATCTGGCATAGGATGTGACAATCGCTTAAACAGAACAAATAGTGAACAACAACAACAACAACATGGACGAAATATTCAATCTGTTATGTCAGCATTTACAGTATATCAGAATCAAAATCCTAATCATCAACAACAACAACAATTGACCTTTGATGAACAGCAACCACTTACACTCAACAATCAAGTTGCTCCTGGAGTGAGAGCAAATAATTATTGGGATAATTTTAGGAGGTACGAAAAATTAATAATTACTGTTATTATTGTCGGTATATTTCATGTATAATTAATTAATTTTTGCATTCAATCTCTGTTTTTTAACAGTAATTCTCATCAAAATTTTTTGTCAAGTTCGACAAAAACAAATGGACCACCGTCAACATCAATGCTGTCAAGTGGAGCAGCAAATATTTTGAATCCTATTGTTAACGGATTGTTATTGCCTAGTCCTCGTAGCCATAATAATTCCTTTGGTCGTACTATGTCTTTAAGTAGTACTGGAGGAGGAGGAGATAATAGTTTACTTGGTGGAGCTTGTTCTCCTGCTGAAACAGGTTGAATATATTCTTTTAGTTTTAGAATTAGATATAAAATTGTAATTTATTAACTCAATATAATTTTCTTTGTGTTTTTGTTTGTATGATGAAATAGATGGAAGCCACTATCCTCATCTTTCTCATAACAATGGAAGACGGTATTTTATATACTAATAAACTAAATTTAATTATATTAATTATATTAAATTATAAATGAATTTTCTTATTATAGGAGTGGAAGTGTTGGAGTGTTAACAAATCATTTCGTAGATAATATTGTTTGTGGTACAAGTACCAGCAATAATAGTAGAGGAAGTGGAAAAAAGAGAAATAAAGAGCAGCAGCAACAACAACAACGACAGAAGCAAGAAATACGGCGATTAGATTTAAGTGAAGATACAGTTAATACATTAAGTGGTGAAGATTTAAGATCTGGATTAGAATGTATGGTGAGCTCATGTGGTGGAAATGTTGATGGTTTATCTCATCTATGGTCATCTTTAGCTCAACTAGATCTCAGTAGTTCTCATGTGATTCAAAATATTGTTAGTGCAACTCAACAACAGCATCAACAACGACAAGTTTCAGAAAGATTTTCACCATCTTACAGTAGAAATGCTCAAATATCTTCTCCATCTCTTGGACATGAGAATGTAATAAATTCTTCGACTCCACTTGTTATTTGTTGTGATAATGATCCACTTCCTCGTGATGCTGAAGAAGAACAAACAGAAGGAATGAATGAGACACAAGCTTCAAATGACAATGAATCTTCTTCTCCTGTTATTAATAATAGTAGTAGTAATGTTTTACAACAATCTGAACCTGATTGTAATTGGTAGAGTGTTTTATTGTATAAGACTAAATTTTACCATTTATTAAATTATTAATTATGTATTTCAACAATAATCCGATTTAATTATAAAAAAAGCTACAACCGTTTTGAAATATATACGTAAATGTTTTTCAAAAAAAGCAATTTTTGTAAATATAAGTATATATAATATAATCATTATCGTAGATGAATTGTTTATGTTATATTATAAATTGTATAATAACTAAGGCATTTTTTTTGATATGTACCTTTAATCTGACAACGCCTAGCTTTTGTCAGAAGTCATATATAATGTGTTTATTAGATATAGGGCAAGTATGTTAATAATATATATGTTGTTTAGTATATTCATAGTATCTACTAGTGAGTGAATGACAAAGATAAAAAGGAACACAATTGTTGTGATAAGCTCAATTTATTCTATATTATGATGTATGCACAATAAACGATATATTATATATTATCATAAATCTTTTGTATGTAACAAATTCATTGATTCATTCATTTCACATTTTATAATGCATCTCAAAGTGATTCAGAGGTCAGTTCGATGAGAAAGGTCAGGTGATTTGCATTTTTATTGGTGTGTGAGGATTCAAGTAAAAAAATGAAAAAGACTTCTAATTCTAGTAGTATCTTCTTTACCTTGACATTTATTATAGTGATTGTATTTGTCAGTAGTGGGAATAGTCTTATTTCTCACGTCAAAAATAAAGGTCGTTTTCATCACCACAACACTCATGTCATCATTTCAAATCCTTTTATAGACATTGAAGATATTGACAGCAACAATCAGGTAACATTTGAAGAAGAAGAAGAAGACGCTAGTCAAGATAGCAGTGTCAAAAAGCTCATGTCTATACCAATTGTAATTAATACCTGGGCTTTCACTGAAGCAAATGCTCACGGTAAAATTAGACTTGTAAAGCCATATAATACAATGTTCTATGTCATTAATTTCTTTCTGTTTCTTTCATGAATGAATATAGCTTGGAATTTGCTAGCTAATGGACGTTCTGCATTGGATGCAGTAGAACTTGGTTGCACAATCTGTGAAGAGCTGGTAAATAGAAATATTGAATGAAAAAATAAGAATAATAATAATTCTAACATTTCTTTATTTATAAAAAAATACATGAATGAAGCAATGTGATAGAACAGTTGGGTATGGAGGAAGCCCAGATGAAGATAAGTACTTACTGATAAGATAACAAAACCGCGCTCTACTTTTTAAATACTGATGATACGTTTTCGACTATGCTCTCGAAAATATATTCTTATAATTTTTGACAATATGTCCAAAAATAAAGCATCAACAAGTTCTGTGGCATCACCCAGCAAAGAGAAAACGAGAATCTTATTACAATGGAACGAAGAACGGATAAATCTGGAAGTGGAACAATACATAGGAAGAGGAACAGACGCATCTATCAAAACAAAAATTACATTGTAGCAAATCTTGATGGATTGGGAAGATTTGTTAGCAGTGAACAAAACAGTTATGTTTGATTTACTGAAAAGTGGAGTAAAGTGTGACTCACAATATTATTATTAGTTATTGTAATTGATTAAAGTTAGTTTGAATAAAAAATGAACAAAAGAATTATAATTACTTGTACCTGAACATGTTATTTATTTATGAATTTATTCCCATTATGCAACCTGTAAATGGTGAAACAACTCTGGACGCTATGGTTATGGATGGGTAAGTTTCTCTGATATAATTAAAATTATTTCTCAAAAATTATCATAAACATTTATATATTAGAACCACTCATAAAAGTGGAGCAGTTGGATGTTTGCGTCGTGTAAAAAATGCAGTAGGAGTAGCAAGAGCTGTCATGGAACATACAAGTCACTCATTGTTAGTTGGAGAATTGGCCACTGAATTTGCTTTACGTATGGGTTTCCCTGAAAGTAATCTTACAACACCAGAATCAGCTAATATGCATGAAAGTTGGAAAGCTAATCAATGTCAACCTAACTTTTGGAGAAATGTTTCTCCAGATCCTGAAACGTCTTGTGGACCTTATAGTAGAAGAAATGTTACTACAACAGTATCATCATCATCATCATCTAAAGCAGCAGTCAAAAAAGAAAAAACTGAGAAAAAAGAAAAGTTGAATATGATATTTGATGAAACCAATCATGATACAATTGGAATGGTAGCAATAGACTCTACAGGACAAATAGCTGTAGGTACTTCTTCAAATGGAGCTAGAAATAAAATTCCTGGAAGAGTTGGTGATGCTCCTATTGTTGGTGCCGGAGGTTATGTTGACAAAGATGTTGGTGGCGCAGCTGCTACAGGTGATGGTGACATTATGATGAGATTTTTACCAAGGTACTTAAGTCTCTATAAAAGATATCATGCTGTATACATTTTTTAATAATATAGATAATAAGTATTTACTCATGTGTTCTTGTTTGCTTATTCTAGTCTAATTACTGTGGAAAAAATGAGGGTATAAAAATATTCTTTTCTTCATGAGACAAGTTTTTTTTTTTTTTTTAAAAAAAAAAAAAGTACAAATGATTATTATTATGATGTAGGATGGATGGACACCACAAGAAGCTGCTACAGCTGCAATTACAAGAATCATACGATTTTATCCATCATTTTCTGGAGCTATAGTTGCTGTAAATTTAAATGGCGAATTTGGAGCTGCATGTCATGGATTGACTCAATTTCCATACTCGGTTCATACCTCTAATGACACTTCTGTTGTAGTACATAAAGTTACTTGTGTATAATATCAAAAATATTTAATTAACTGTCATTATTATAATAATTAAATTTTGTATACATGATTTATGGGATTATAGATTAATAAAAGTAGAGAAAATTGAGTTGATAATCTCAACTTGAGAATCTCAAGTTGAGATTGTCTATAAAAGTGAGACGTGGCTGCTACTATCTTATTTATTAATTGGGGCATTGTGAGACCCATCAATATTATATTGCATTTTGTGTTCCACCATCAACCACTTGCTGTTGATGGTTTTTTGTTGTGCAGTACATTACTTACAAGAATAACACTACATCAAGTTGATATACAATTATATAGCAATCAAGCAAACTAAAATATTTATAAGGAGATAGCAAAAGATATTGTAACAATTCATTCCATCAACATCCAGTCAATTGTGTTGTCAACGTGTGTTGTTCTCTGTTATTAATTGTCTGTTAATTTGTCTCTTCGTCAAATATCAGTGGCCACCAAACTGGTGACATCTCTGGCAACCTGGAGGATACCAATCAAGGAAAAGAAGAAACATTATTAAGTAGTAGAAAGCGCAGACGTGGTGATTCTCCTAAAAAAAATAAGACCACCACCTCCACCACGAGGAATAGAAACTCTACCGGCTTTATGCCATCATTATCATCATCATCACCATTTTCACCATACAAAGCTGCTCACACATTGCCAGCATCATCTTCGTCCACTTTTGTCTTCTCTCTCGTGACAACAACAACTGTTGGTGCTACTCTAGCTATCCTTGTACTTGTCAGCACTTGTATTCTTCCTTCATATCCAATTGAAACTAGTACTTTATCATCAACAACAACAAAAAAAGACACAATGGCTGACGAAAGAACATTCATTATGGTTAAACCTGATGGAGTCCAAAGAGGGCTTGTTGGAGAAATTATCAAGAGATTTGAGCAAAAGGGATTCCATTTGGTATCAATGAAATTTATGTGGGTAAGTAGTTGATATTGAATATATATAACAAAAAAATATGTGCAATTTTGTATATATATATATATATATATATATTTATTGCTATTATTTTTATTTGCAATTAGGCCAGTGAACAATTGTTGAAAGATCATTATGCAGATTTGTCAGCACGCCCATTTTTCCCTGGATTAGTTAAATACATGGGTTCTGGACCAGTAGTTCCAATGGTTTGGGAAGGACAAGGTGTAGTGAAAACTGGAAGACAAATGTTGGGAGAAACTGACCCAGCAAAATCACTTCCAGGTGTGTTATAGATTTTTTTTTTTGAAATCTTTAACTCTTTCGGATTATAGATACTCACCAACTTTTTTTTCATTTCTTTCAGGAACTATTCGTGGTGACTACTGTATTCAAGTTGGACGAAATATCATTCATGGTTCTGACTCTGTTGAGTCGGCTAAAAAGGAAATTGCTCTTTGGTTCAAGGCTGAAGAGCAAATCAAATGGAAATCAGTTGAAGATCCATGGCTTTACGAGTAAAAAAAAATATTCCAAATCATGAAATTTCCCAAAACAACCATCATCATGCCACACATTTCCATCATTAGCTTTCGTTTTGAATTAAAAAAATTAAATTCTTCAAATACTACATCATATCGTTGTATCATCAGCAGCAGCCAAAAATTTATTAGTAGCAGATGTCAAAATTATTATTATTATTGTCATTAGTATTATAAAAATTAAGAATTGTAGAAACTCATATTGTGTACGGTGTTTCTCTGACTGGTAATAAATATCTGACAAATGTATGAAAACAAATTACTTCATTTGGATCTATTATCATTTGCAATCATGCAATCAATACCATGTCGTAATTTAATCTAATTTCATTTTTGTATTCAATATAGTAATTAGTTTATATTATGTAGTTTTTGTGTTTATATCATCATTTATTTTTTCCTGGCATAAGGCGTCGACAGACTGTAATATTTTCTAGATAAATTATCACAATTTCCAATCTCACAAGTTGTGAGTCACAGTTGTCATAGGATGAACATGTGATTCATTCGTGTGCAAGACTTGCACTACTGCAACTGCATTATTTTTATTTATTTCTTTAGTAAGTTACTTATAGTCAGACTAAAGCTATAATAGTCTATAGAGGCGAGACTAGTAGTCTCAGACTACAGCAAGACTTTTGCACGCACACACGTGCACTGATACAATTTAATTTATTTTCTCAATCAAGTTTTACTACGTACTAACTAAATTGATTTTATATAAATAGAATAATAATAAACAATCGATTCAACTGAGAACTGACGCAAGAAATACACTTACAATTATTCAATTGGAACAACTTTAATCTGTTTTCATCGTTTCGTGGCTTGGTTTGTCTATCATCTCATCATATTCTGCAACAACAACTAAGTATTTTATTTTATCACTACTGTCTGGAAAAAACGATGAACACCGCTACAGCAAATTCATCTACAGCAACAACTTTTACACATGATGATGACAATGAACAACAAGAAGATGAAATATTGGCACTAACAAGTATTCTTGATGCAGAAAGTTTTTCCATGTCACCAAGTTATGTAACAACAACAACAGTTGAATCACAAAACCAAGAGGCACCACGTCCATTACGATCTGGTCAATTATATGTTGACATTTGTCTTCCAACACCATTTTATTTGTCAATTAGACCTCACCACCAACACACTCAAAGTCATGATGACAGCAGCAACAGTGCAACCAGTAGTAATGAAAAAGGCAACAATAATAATAAAGGAGATGTTGTTGTTGTTGTTAAAGACAAATTTGAGGTGAAGCACTTACCACCACTAACACTTCATTTTACTCTTCCACATAACTATCCTTCAGTATCTAAACCTAGTTATACATTATCATCAACTTGGCTAGATCGTCAACATGTAAGTTTCTTTAATCATTGATATTTTTTTCCAAAATATATAATCAATTATTAATATGCAATCTACATACAGTTATCAACTCTATGCGCCAAATTAGATGCTCTCTGGGAAGAAAATAAAGGAATGGCAATTTTATTTCTCTGGTCATCATTTTTAAGAGAAGATGCTTTAAGTTCTCTTGGAATTTCTAATGAATATGACCTGTCATGGTTATCTAGACTTTATAGACAACAGCAGCAACCACATTCATTATCGTCACCATCTTCTACAGCAACAAAGGAAGTAAATTCAGATCAATGTAATAGTAAGAAAATTCCTCAACAAAGTATGAAGACTTCTGCTGATGAAAAAAATGTTGGTCGTCAAGAAAAAAGAATAAAATCTTTTGAAAATAAAGAGGAAAATGTTGTGTCTTCTTCTTCTACAACTATTACCAGTGATGCCTCAACTTCAATAAATAAGACTAATTTATCTTATCGTCATCGATTTCGTGGTAGTGGTGGTTCTCGTGCCAAAAATCGTCATATTGGTGCCTCTTCATCATCTACTTCTACTTCTCGAGTCAATAATAACAATAATAACAGATTTTCACGTTCATCTCGTCCTCGTCTCATTTTTGATCCAAGAGCTGTGTTTGAATGCCCAACAAATAGTAATGTTGTTAACGGTATAACAACAGTTTCTTCAATTCTAGAATATTTGACAAATTTTAATACCGACCAAGAAGGAAAAATGTTTAGATCAACTTCACACTCTTGTGAAATTTGTTTAATGGAGAAGAGAGGTGAAGATTGTTTTCGTTTTGAAACTTGTGGTCATAGCTTTTGCTCTCAATGTTTAACTGATTGTTTTGCCATTCATATCACTGAAGGCTCTATTGATTCTGTTAAATGTCCTGCAATTGACTGTACTAGCGTTCCAACACAATTCCAAGTAAGATTTTATTAATGTGTTGATTATATAATGCAAAACAATTAGACAACAAATATTAATATTGTATTTTTCTTTTGCATTTTCAGGTTCAGAATTTGGTAGGTAGTGAATTGTTTGAGCGTTATGATCGTTTACTATTATCAAGAACTTTAGAAGGGATGTCAGATATCCAATATTGTCCACGAGCTAAATGTCATGCACCAGTGATGTGTGATCCAAATGACAAATTAGCTACTTGTACTTCATGTTCATATACATTTTGCTCAGTATGTAAGATGGTATATCATGGAGTTGAGCCATGCAGATTTCGAACTTCAGATAAAGATGATTTGTTTAAAAAATATACTCAAGGCTCTGGTGAAGAACGTCAAAAATTAGAACGGACATATGGTAAAAAGCAATTAAGTCTACTAGTTGAAACAGTTTTATCTGAAACATGGGTCAAATCAAGAACTAAACTTTGTCCTCATTGTAATTCACCGATTGAAAAATTTGAAGGATGTAACAAAGTGACATGCTTTAAATGTAACACATACTTCTGCTGGATATGTCTAGCTCAACTTGATTCAAAAAATCCATACTTCCATTTTAATGATCCTAGCTCAAGATGTTTTAACAATTTATTTCAAGCAGCTCATTCCGATGATGAAGACGAGGATGGTATTCATGGAGTAAATTTTTTGGATGATGGTGAAGATAATGCCCTATTTGATGATGATGAAGATGAAGACTTTTTAGATTATGATGAGTTGGAATTTGATGATGATGATTAGCAACTCACTTAAAACAAAAATAATTAACATTAGCTCCTAAGGAAAAAAAATAATAATATGAAACTTTTTAAAAATCGATATATAAATTAATTAGTGCTATTGTATACTGTATATTGTACAACAGCAAAAGAACAGAAAACATTTCTACACTATGTACTATTATTATACACACCAAATTCTAATTACAATAAGGATAATAAAACACCTTAATCAAGTCATTTACTTTTTTAAATATATAATATAAAAAAAAACGATTTAAATTTTTATTGCACTAAATAACCGATGATATAGTTTTATGCAAATCATTAAATCACTATCACTATAAATTAATTTTTCATGTTGTTGTCACCGTAATAGTATTTATTGGTTTTTTATCAAAAGTATCTTCATTACCATTCTCTGGTGAACTATCCTCATCTTCATCTTCGTCATTTTCTTCTTCTTCTTCAGACGAGGATGAAATTAGTGAGGTAGAAGTAACTTTAGATTCTGTTTTTGAAGGTGGATCATAGAAATCTGCAAGAATTTGTCGATCAGCATCAAGAGAATTTGGTGGAATCCATTCACCAGATTTAATGAGATTAGCTACAGTGTCAGGTTTTAAAATGCATACAATTTCTCCTCGTACTTTGTCTCCTTCAGTAACAGGGTCAATTACAATTGCAAATCCTTTACGAAGATATACAGTGTGACGATATTTTTTAGGCATAGAGACGAGAAATATACATCCTGTTGGGTCTTCTACTTCATGTAAATTGTTCCCTTTTCCTGTATAACAATAAAAAATAAAACTTACAATTAGATAAAAAGATAAAAGTACAATATTGAATACCAACACTAAAGTTGATAGTGTTATTATCAACTCACCTACAAGATATTTCACGACAGTTTGATCACCACAAGGAATGTAATCATCATTGATGAAATTTTTTATCACGTTTTTCTTTTGCATTGCCATTTTACTGGTTATAATTAATTTTATTTCAAGTTAAATCATGTGGACTTGGATTGCTCAGTAATTAAATACCTTCAACTTTCTTCTTTTGAAATAACAAGAAGAAGAACAGAAGACGACGGAAAAACACGAAAAGCACATGTGTCTAAAATAGGCGCTCTAAGCTGAGGCAGGAATTAGGTACGGCATAGCTTTCACTTGGCTTTCACTTTCAATAATTTATAACATTCTTCGAAATAATCCACCTTATTTACTTATGATTGCAATCTGACATACGTTTCTGTACTTGTGCTCATCAATAGTCAGCTGCAGCCGTGAGAGCCGTGTTGTTTTTGTTACAATTTTTTTTTGATTTGACCAATTTTGACAATGGATACTGGCAAAGTAGACCAAACAAAAGCCCAAGAAGAAATAATGTACGAGGTAGAAGAGATATTAGATTATCGCCAATTAAAGGGGCGTAGACCAGAGTATTTGATTAAGTGGCAAGGATATAGCAAGTACGTAAAACAAAGATGTGTTTTCTGTAATTCTGAATAAGTCTTACTCATATTTCATATTGTTTTGTGTTTCCAGGGATGAATGTACTTGGGAGCCAAGAACTAACCTCAAGTGTCATGAACTTGTAAGACAATTTGACAATCGTCGTAGAAAGGATGCAGGGGTAAATTACTTAATCTCTACAATTTTTTGTTCAGTGTCATGTATTATTAGTCTCTGTGTAATACTATAACGTTTAAATTAATTTAGGATTCTTCTGATCCTTTGGACTACAATAAAGTAGAAATTGAAAAAATTACTAGCTGCTTTTCAACACACGTTGGAGTATTTCTAAATATTAAATTCAAGGGTAGAAAAAATGAAGAGGTCATTCATTCATCAGTTGCTGCAGCCAAATGGCCACAAGATTTAATTCGTTTTTATGAACAGTTTGTCGTTTGGGATGCATATGACACTGATGGTATGCAAATTAAATATTTAATAAGGACAATAGCATGATTTTTCTCACACTCAATATAATACATATATCTTTTTTAAATAGGTCAACCAGTTGAAAATAAAAAAATAAGATTCAGAAAGTAATTAATATACATGCCAGTAGACTCTTGAGTTGTTTGTTTTTTTCTTCTTTAATGATTAATATAAATAAATATATGTAAACATGACAGTTATAATTAGTAGTAGATTTGATTTATGTAATTACAAATTATTTACTCCCTGTAATACTTTAGATTGACTATAGTTAAAATTAAATGATAATTCTTGTACCAATGATAAAATTCTAGACAAGAAATGTTTAGATTGTAAGTTTAATTTTACTATTCAAGATCTCTCTCATATCATTTTTTACTTGTTCAATTCCTAATTCATTTCAATGTGTTTTTTATACATTGCAATGCATACTGAGGCGTCGGACAATTGATGATAAAAAAAACCTGAAACGACGCTTCTAATGAATCTGTTATTAGGAAATCGTGCCAGCAAAAAAGATTCCGCATCTTCAACTCTTTATATCCGGAGAAGGGTTGCAGGTTTTGACACTGACTGTTATCTTTTTACTTACGAGAGAATTGCCAGCTGAGGAGGATCAAAAATATTTTTTAAATGAAAATTAACTATTTAAAAGCCTATTTTTGAAAATTCTAATTAGTCGGATTCCGAAAAAACAGTACAACTCATTCTAATCAAAGATCAGCAGAAAAAACTATCAAGCAGACACATTATTATATGCATAAACAAATGATTGTCAAATTGTCATACTGATTTATTAAAATAATTAAAAGTCACGTATGCTTTAATAAGTAAAATTTTCTCTATTCCATCTTTATTTTAGTAAATAAAAGCTTAAAGTTTAAGACATTTTTTAAAGAGACGATCATTTTTAAAAGTTATTTAGATAGGCCTCAGACATTGGTTCCTCATTACATAGATTTGTCTTGTGAACAGCCCAGAGAAACCGTGTTCATAAATTCCTAATGAGTCTGTTGTTAGGAAGTTGTGCAATCAAAAAAGATTCCTTTTCTTAACTCCTTCATTGGCCGCTAAAGGGTTGACTTTGATTGCTCTTATTTACATTTTCAGCTGACGAGAGGATCAAAATATTTTTTAACTCTCGACTGTAAAAATTCCTAATTAACTTTGCTGTGGAGAAGTACAGGGCTCTACTATTCTTTGGGATTATTAACACAATGATTGTTCTATTACTGAGAATCTTTTCTGGAAGACATTCTCCAACATTCTGTAATTTTCTAAATGTTCCTTATGGCATTTTCGCTATAGCAGTTTTAATTAGGTAACTGTAGTAGCTTTTTTCTAATTTTATCCATATAACTTTATACAATAATAATAATGTAATATATTTCTTCTATAGAGTTCTTACCAAGAAACACCGTCCAATTTGGAACACCAACATAGCTAGATCATTACAAAATCAACTAGTAGATTTGATCTTAGCAGTACGACACGCAGCAAGCATTTGGATTATGTTTATCAAAGGTTTAGCAAGTTTGGAAAGTGAAGCTGAAATTGTACAGTCTATGTTGAAACATGAGAAAAGTCTTCTACTTAATGAGCCAGCAAGCTATGCAAAAAGTCAAAGTCTTGTCTACTTATTTTACTTGGTTCCAGTACAATTGGTATCACTCTACTACATTTTTCAAAGGATGAAACCGTCATATTTATGGGAAATGAGTTTGATGAATGCAGGCATAATAATACAAGTAAGTACAGTGTTTCCTATATTAATACTCTAGCACTAGGTAATCTCTGAAATACCTTAGATTGATTATAGTTAAAATTAAATGATAAGTTTTTTGTACCAATGATAAAACTTTAGATAGCAAAAGTTTAGATTGTAACTTTAATTTTACAATTCAAAATCTCTCTCATTTCCATATAGTTGTTACGACATAACTTTCACTTTTGTATGCATTGCTCGCTGCGGACAGCTCGTATTGCCTTTGTTCATATGAGAATTTTACTTTACAATAATTATTCACTTTAGTATTACTTGAAATTGCTTGATGTTGCAATGTTATTAATGTGGACCACAATTTGTGGATCCAAATTATTATTGCAAGAAAAGAAGCAGAGTTTTTGTCCTTTCCTTGTCACAGTTACAGTTGTTTTCTGACAGTTCACTAACTTTAAAACAATTTGAAATAGAAGTATTGGAGGGGAGAAATATTTGACATGGAGAATTGTCGAAAAAAGAAAGTTAATTAAGTTGATTTGCTTATCAATAAAGTCGAGAAATTGCTAAAGGTTTGTTCTAATTGTAGTTGTGATGTGAATCTCAAAAGAAATCTGAAGACTAGAATCTTGTCAAAAGACAAGATTACAAGTTTAGAATTGAGAAGCAACAATGAAATTGAAAAATTGTATAAACAATCGCATGAAAATTCTATAAATTGGAACAAAATATTTTAAAAATGGGTCAATCTTAAGACATATGTAAAGTATTTCATTAACATTATAGTACAATGAGGATTAAAACGTAGAAGAAAAAAATACTAAAGGATAAAACTGATGAAATGAAGGTTTTTTCACCAGAAATTAAAAGCTTATATATTGGAACAGCGAAAAAATATTTGGTATCTCTAACAGCTCGAATAACTGAAGTATTTAACTCTTGCAGATTCATTTTCTAATACTTAATTCTGTAAAAAGAAAATTGCTATAACTACCATAAAAGAATGAAACTAAAAAGATTGTACTTATTTAGTAAACACTGCACTATCATGCTTGCTTACAGTTTCCAATATAATGTATTTATATAGCCAAATTTTTTGTCGAGTCCATACAGTATCAGCAGGATCTGTTTTCATATCATCAATCAAAAAAGAAAAGAAGAACTATAGTGTAGTAAAAGTGACTATTGAATGTGATTGATGACTTTCTCTTATATAGTTTTTTTTGCATTATGCATTATATACTTTTGCTCGTTTAATATTATGTGTGTTTGTATAAAATAATTTGTTGCTCATTTCATATTTTTTTCTGTGATAGAAATTCCATCTTTTCTTGTATAATTCTCTGAGATTCTTATACAGTAAATTACTGCCAGTAATTACAGCAACCACACACTCTAAAAAAATTTCATTTTTATTATCTCTCGTTTTTTTAGACAGGGAAAGCCTTTGGCTTTGGTTCTTCCTATCACTCCATGAAATAAGAAATGAAGAGGACAAAGTCAACTGTGCATGAAGCATGGAAATGGAAATGAAATTTCCACTACTACCACTGCTTCCTCAAATTCTTCATTCTCAGCTATCCCAAGTGAATTACTGTACTATGCAAAAGTAAGAATTGTCTTTTACAACAACAACACTAATGATACACACAGTTAGTCTAATAATGCAAAAGTCAATTTTTCTCTTTACTTGTGAGTAACTGGACTAAAGACAATACATTATGTTAAATTAATGATTATTGAGAGATCATATTAGTAAAAAGAACGATTGCATGATCATCATATAGTAAGATGACTACAAGTTGACTTTCTCTTACATATTTTTTTTCTTTCTATATAAGCATTTATATAGCAGTGAAAACATGACGAGATATACATATAGTTTGGGCTGGAATCCACTGCTAGTTTTTTGCTTTTACTGGATGTGGATTCATGGATTGATAGAGCAACTGTGAGAAACCCAAAAGTTGCAGAGAGGAAATGAGCATGAGCGCATGATGGAACTTGCTCCACTGTTAAATCTTTCTCATTTTACCTCTGAGTCCCACACAAAGTGTTTATTCTTCACCCTAAAAATGTTCCTCCACATTGTACAAAGACAGCATCATTTCTCTTCCATCATGTTTCTTCGCTATCGACTCAGTTACTCTCCAGCTCTCAAAGGAACAACAAGACGCTGCTGCTGGATAACATAATATAAATATATAGCAGCAGAGCTCTCATACTATATAATGTGCAGTTGGTGACACACACGAAGAGAGAGGAAAAAAGACAGAAGGGCAATGGACTCTCTGTGAAAATTTTTGGCACTATAGAAACTTTGAACTTTTTTTCGTTATCAATAAGAAGAAGACACAATAAGTACTGACATTGATTGGACACATTTCCTTCCTTAAAAAATTAGAATGCAATAACTTAGGATCTTCTCAGGAAATTTTGTGCTTCTGGGTTCGACTGTGTGTCAAAAATCAAAAGTGTATATGTATGAATTAATTGATCTTCTAATTCTGCTCATTTTGTGACTGATGACAGTTAAATTGTATAATTGGAAGCACAACACATTATAAATAACTACAATCAAATCATCCAGAGGAAAGCAATACGTTGTGTTGTTGCTTCTATTATAATAGCGTCAACCGCAGAATTCATAGTTTACTAGTGGTTTTTTATTGGAGTCATAATGTGATTTCTTACTTCTTGCATTTAATAATCATAACAGTCAAATGATATGATACAAAAATTTAACATAAAGAAAATTGCAACAACAGATACCGTCATGAATCAGTCATCAGGGTTCAGGACTAACGTCGTCTTATAGTCTTGTCATTATAGTTTTTGTGATTGGCTAATTGTAACAGGCTAAAATAAATGAAAAATTTAAAAGTGAGATTTTAGTGAGTGATTAACTGACTGACTAAATTAGTTTCATATATAGCTCAAGTGAAGTGTTTCAGAAGTTCCAGTTCTCATAGTATATAAGAAAGTTTTTTTATCCATCTGCCATCACAATTCACAATAAGAAAATTGAGACTTAAAACGGAATTAAGCTGAGTTTAAACCATATTGTACTGATTAAAAATATGTCACATTGGAGTAGCAGTTTTCTAAAAGTGTAAGTAAAGCAATGTCAAAAAAATATTTACATTTCTCAGTCTATCTCTTCATGTGTTCTTTTCTTATCATAATCACTCTCTCTTGTCATAGAGCTTAAACAAATATTAAAGACAAAACTAACCTAAGCTCTTATAGTTGTAGTGTGAAGTGTGGTGATAGAATTGAATTGGTGGTGTAAAAAAATATATCATCAATCTTCAATTAGCATTACATACATTAGACGTTAGAAAAAAAACCATGTATAGTATTTGACTTTTAGAGTTGTCAGAAAAGTTATTTTTGTGAAGTTTAAACAATTTCTGTATGTTTAGGTTATAGATTTTCTTTCCATGTGAGAAAAGCAATCTGATATTGATGTGACAAAGGGCCCACACAGGTATAAAAAGATAAGGGAGGTATTATAAACTTTTCTGTATCTTATTTACATCTTGGGAATAAGATCTCTCGTCTGTAGTGAGGTCTTTTACACTCATAAAACCGTTTCTTGGCGTCACTATATAGATAGACATTGCCCAATTGTCCCTTCTCACATTTTGATCTCTTTTGACTTTTCTCTTGTTGGCCCTTGGTGTGAAGACAGCAAGTAAGTATACTTGAGATTTTGTGACATGACCACAATTCAGATTGTTTAGTTAGGTTTCTTTTACCTTAAAATTTCTGACAAAACCTTTGCCTTTTACTTATAGTTGAGTTTAGTTATGTACAACTCAATCAATTTGTCAGATAAAGGAAATTATAAGAGGAGTAACATTTTCTTATACTACTTTTAGTGAGTGACAGGTATTATTGAAGAGCAAATTAAATGGTATTTTGTGAAAATCTAAATTTCTTTCAATATCATCATCTATTATTATGGATTAGAATTATAATACATTACAAATAATGTATTATTCATATAAACTCTGACGACTAACATTTGAACTCTAATGTTTAGCAGACTCTAATAATATTATTAGTATTAACTAATATATATTTAGTATCCATGGACAAAGTCACTTTGATACACTTTGATATAGCTGCTAACCATACATTATACAGGGTAGGGCAGTGTTATTTACAATCGTTTAAGATTTTGTCATTAACTAACCACGTGACTTACAGTTACGAAATTTTAACTACGTAATTACATAACATTGATTGTTTTGTGAAAAAATTTTCAATCAATTTGGATCAAAAATGCCTAAGTTAATTAGTCCAGAAGTTGAAGGTGCTGTAAAAGCTCTTTGCAAAGAAAACTATAGTGGAATTGTGGTTAAAAAATTAGTAAAACAGTTAGGTCATGAAATCAGTTTGAAGTCTGTGTATAATATAATGAATATAGTTGGTGAAAAACGTGAAGCCATGGCTCATGGGCAATCTCCTCCTAAGAAATTCCAGCCAAGAACCAAAAGAACCAAGTCTGCCATAAGAAGAGTTAATGAATTTACTAATAAAGAGAACCCTATGTCTCAAGAAGAAATGGCAAAAAGAGTTGGAACAAGTAGAAGAACCATTGGCAGAATTATTAGTGATGATCTTGACAAGAAAACTCGAAAGAAGACAACAGTGCATCGACTTAGCCATCGTCATATACAAAACCGGAAGTCAAATGCCCGGAGGCTATATAGAGATCATTTGAGTGGTGACAAGTGGAAAAATGTTGTTACATTGGATGAAGCTCTCTTTAAAGTACAAAGCTTTGATGGAAAAAGAGCAATTTGTTATGTAAAGAAAGGAGAGAAAATTCCAGAAACATGGGTTGCTCATGCAGAAGAAAGTTACGGCCAGCAAGTTATGCTCGTAGGAGGATTATCTGGTAAAGGTCCATTGCCACTAATCAAAGTGCCTCCAAATGTGAAAATTAATTCACAGAACTACATTGACATGGTTTTGAAGAGATATTACGAAGTCGAAATTCCTAAGCTGTATGGTGACGAGAGTAAGAACGTTTATGTACATCATGACGCCGCAACAGCCCATACGGCCAAGAAGACTCAAGCCTGGGCTCAAGAGGAAAAGGAGAATGGAGGTCCTGAATTAATATTGAATAAAGACATCCCTGTAAAGTCTCCAGACATTAGTCCTATGGACTTCTTTGCCTTTGGTTTTTTAAAACAATTAAAAGTTCCACCTCAAGTGAAAACTCTCAACGGACTTTGCAAATTCCTACAACGGAAGTGGTTAGAACTTCCTTTGGAAACAGTGGAAAAAGTGTTCCAGAGTTGGAAAAGAAGATGCAGAGCAGTAACTTTAGCTAAAGGACTACATATTGAGCAAACAAATCATCATCGGAAGATTCAATTATAAGGTAAAATTGTACTTGAAACGATTGTAAATAACACTGCCCTATCCTGTATTCTTTTATGAAGTCAAATTCTTTGTCAATGTACTATCATCATACAGTTACATACTCCAATACCATATTCTCTGTAAGTATGTTACTTTATTCTCTTCTAGAGAAGCTGTTTACTCAACTGCTTCTGTCTCTGTTTATCTTTAATCTTCTTCCTGTGTGGTATATGACTCTAACTGTGAGAGAATATACACATATACAAATGTGACCCAAAGAGGCACAGTTTGTTTTCTAAGGATTTTTCTTCTCTAACTAGTTAGTAATATCCATCTAACACAATAAGAAGAAAAAAAAACACAATTGAACATTGATCAGTTTAATTATGATGCGCAATTTCCTTTTAGTTTTGTATTTTGTTTTTATCTTAAATATTTACGAGAACTCTGCTTGAATTACAGTCATAATTCTTACATATTATATTACTATTATAGTAATGTGCTACTGATTGACATTGAAATGAAACATGTTGGCATAGAGTTTTTTGTATGTTATGTGTCATAAATTTCTAGAGTAAAGTCATGATATATAGTATAAAAGCTGATTAGAAATCAACATCATGACTGAGTGAGAGCACACAGAAACATTGAGTAATTTATCTTTAGAAGTGTAATAAAAGTTATGTCTTGGTCCTGAGCTGAATAGAAGAAATACAGAAGATTGAAAAAAGTTTGCAACATTACTATATATGATGATAAGTGCATACGTACCATACAAAGAATTACACAAGACTGACTTCAACTTTGTCAGTCTTGTGTAATTCTTTGGTGCTCGATGAGTCACGCAGTTTTAGACAGAAGTGAGAAAAAAGTTTATATTCGACCTGATAGTAATAAGATCATCATTGTACATTTATATGAAGTTATGCCAAGCTTATATAGTATATAGTATGTATAGAAGACACAGCAGAGGACACAGGATGTTGATTAGAGAAAGACACTTTTTCTTGCTTGATTCTCTCTCTCTCTCTCTCAGCTTCTACTTCCTTCCTCAGCTAACGAACAAGAGGAAAATTATCAAAGTGTAAAGAAGAAAACTTATATAGTACATTATGTACATACACAATACATATAACTCTCAACTTTTGAGCTAGAAGAAGCAAAAGTACTTTTCATGACATAAGACTGAGAAAATATATATAATTCTAATAACTAAAATACTATTTACTAGTGTTGCTAGAAGAAATGTAATAACACATAAAAATTTTATTTTAAGAATTCTTGTGATCATTTAAAAAAACCGAAAATTTACTACAAGATGCAGGTAGAATGTGAAGAAAGAGGTGGGAAAATGATGCACACATTATTTTATAGGTTGTGTAAGGAAACTTGAGAAGTTACAGACAAGACAAGCGTGTGTTACATGCATTTCTTCGAAAGACATGAAGTTATAGATTAAAGATTATACAATATATATATATATATATATCTGCGAAGAGAACAAGAACACACATTTGCTCTAATGTGTAATCAAGTTAAACTTTTGGCAGATTGAAATTCAAGAGGCAAGCTTAGTGGAAAAGCATAAAAAAGAGAAAGTACTTACGGTAGAGTATATAAAAACGCGTACGCCATGGAATTCTTTTTTTAAAGGGGCAGTTTATATGTGATCTTCGTCTCTTCCATGCTCTGTAGAATCGTTTTCAGAGCAAAAAAAAACAAGATTTTCACAAAAATGAGAGAGACTTTTTCTCTTACTTCGTTTGCTTTTTAGTTTTTAGTTTACTTACACTCACAGTCAGAAACTTTTCCTGTATGACTCTTGTGTACCTTCATAATGCTACTATTCTATTAAGCTAAGTGCAACACAATATATAAAAGAAAAAGAATCACAATTGCAAAAGCTAGTTAGAAAGAAATACCAAGAACGAAGTCATTCGTGTGAATGAAAGAATACGAGAAGGAAAAAATACATTCTTGATTCTGTGAAGCAAGTAAAAGCTCAACCTAATTACTTTCTAATCCATGTCATTTCCATTCAGCTCACTATCAAAGAGCATCATTTACACAAAAATCTCATATTCCACACTGTTCATTTCGTATTAAGTGTTGTCCCCCTCTATATACTATTCTTTCCCTTTCGACAATAAAACAGATTTCAACTATTGAATCCAAGATTTATTAGATAAGAACCATAAGAAAGCAAAACAATTAAACCTGCTGGAAGTATATAATGAATTATAATTACTTGGTAGGTTTTATTCAATAGCATTTATTGGACATCAATTGCTGATATTTTTGACATTGCATAACATACTTTTTAATGAAAAATCTTTTTTTTCAGCAATAGCAACGCGTGTCACATTTCTGTAATATAATAAATTATGTACATATCATAAAGTGAGGTATGATAGCTGCAATTTGTAAACAAGTACACAATTCCATTGAATCTTTTTTTTAAAGTTCTCAAATATATCAAAAGGTATAAAGTAACCGGACAAGTTTCTAGAATTTGTACTTCTTCTAAAAGGACACAATCGTTCCGTCAGTATATGAAAAGACATGTGTACTTTCATTTCTACCTGCTTTAAGTTACCTTGTATACTTCTTATATACTACTCATTATTTCATTTCTTTTTGGGCGTGAGTCACCATTGCATTAGAACCACACCACCACCAACAGGGATATATAGAGAAAAAGAATGTTGCTCTCTCAGAAAGAACTGCTCTCAACGTATTTTTTTTCAGTCTTCACTTTGGTTCTCTCTCTCTCATTTTTGTCTTTTTGGCTCCTGGCTTTTCCTTCCCTTTATCCTCCCTGCAGTTTTTCTGCTACCTTAGCTCAAACCAGAGACAACGTTTGTCTCTGAGCTCAAACTACTCTCAGTTTAAAAACTCACCCTAAAAGTTCCAGGCTAGGCCTCTCACTACATTCATGATGTAAGAGTATTATATAAAAGTATCTCTCTCTAAAAGTTTTAGAAGAGTGAGTGTGGAGAGTATCACAACACAGCTGCTGTCTTGTCTTTCTTTCTACGACGACCTCGACGTTCTTCATCACTGCTTGCCTGGCACTTTTTTCTTTAGTGTTGGTGAGAAAAACCTCAAAGGGAATAAAAAAAATGTCTTATGCTTCAAAATCATCTTGAGTATGAGTATATATTTAACTATGTCGTAGACGTTTGATATAAGTTTTTGCTAGTGTATGCTAAATGATAATTAGATATATGACTATGGAGAGTAGGATAGAGTTTTTTTCATGATAATTCTGAAATACTTTCTAATACAATCTTTCTTACTTTCAATACACAGTGTATCATCAAGGGAGTGACATAATTTAGTCAAATCAACTTTAAAACAAGCTGAATGTTGTTGTGTCAAGTGAGTGGTGGTTCCAGTTGATATGGACAGCAGTAGAATTCGCCACGCGTGGGCTCCACCGGTTCCTCCTGCCAGAACTGCCTTTAATGATCCTAATGTGAACCCTTATGAATGTATAGAAGAGCACCACAATCATGGTAAGTAAAAAAAAAGGTGTAAGTGTAACAAAATGACAATGAAAGCACGTGACCACTATTAGTCGTATTCCTACAAAGACCTTAGATAATTTGAAGTAATTGTTGTCTTTTGTTGTATGATCTGTCATTAATGAGTGTAAAAGAAGGAGCATTGAGAAAAAATAGTTTTGTTTCCGAAATAATAGATTTGAACAAAATAAATGTGCTTAGTAGAAATTTAGAGTTGCTACTCGTATCATTACTTCATTATACTTACAGAAGAAAAGGTTACAATTAGTTGAGTTGAACCAGAGCATTTAGCTTATATATCTGTATATATAGATAGAATATAGAAAGAAGATGATGATACACAATGTAATGCAAAGGGTATGATGAGATAGAGATCAGAGAGTGAGTGCCTATGTACTTCTCCTGCTGATTCTTCTCTTGGTTGCCACTAACAACGTAAAGCGAAGGGGAGCGGTGGACTTATTATAGCTAGCATCATAGAGAGACAGAACGAGTGAGAGTAGTTGGGCTTAATGTGATGGAACAGAGAGTTAAAATTGAGTTGAGGCAATAGCAGCAAGGCATCTCTCTCACTCTCTCTCTTTCCATCTCCTCCAGTTCAGATTTTCTTCTTCTTTGTTTGTTGAGACTTGCGTACAACTCAACTATATATATTTTTGTTGGTGGTTGTAGTAGTAGTACTTGTAGCTGCAGTTGTTCTTTAGCTCGAGCTTTTGCCTTGCATTGTGGAGGCGATATAGAATTGCTCTTCTCTTGATGATATTACATAATACTATATTCTATAGAAAGGTATAATACAATACATATACGATATATGATTCCTATATTATGCGTAAACTTTTCCTACATACATATATATATATCCAATCTACTATACTAAATAGTCAGCACATGTTTTCTTTTTCAATATATGTTCATTATAGAATGATGTGTTGTTCTTCTAATTAATCACTATGATAATATTGCTCATAACCTGATGACACAATCAAAATGCGACGGCCTTTAGTTCATTGTATGGAGAGTTTTTTGTTGCTACAATTTGTAGAATAAGGAGATATTAGTAATTTTATGCTGTGTATGCACCAATACAGAGTGATATACAAAATGTGATGACAATTGTACTTTTAAAAAATATGATACTTTTTAATATATAAACATGCAAAGCAAGCATTTGGGCGCTTTTATGATGTAAACATACAACAATCAGCAGAATATTGTATGAATTTTTTTTAAGGACGACAGAAAAAGATAGATCTTTCACATTCTTTGAATAGTAAGGTCGTTACCATATCATACATATATTAGTAGTAGTGGTAGATTTTAGAGATAGGTAGTCAACTACAAAAGGCTAGGTCAAAAGTCAAAGTGATGACAGTAATTTGCACTATATAGCAACAATATTATATGTAGTATAAGTATAACATAATTTCATTGCTACTAACGATTACACTTTTGTTGTTGTTGCTCTTTTGATCAGTGCGTGTGCGTCTCTCTCTCTCTCTTGCTGCGTGTGTGCGTGACTACCATAGTTTCCTCAAACACCCGCATTATTTTCACTCCCCTTCAATCGATCCGAAAATCGGAGTTTTTCTCTCTTTCTCCTTATTCTTCTATTTCTTTTACCGTACCATAGTACAATGTACTCTCGAATCTGAGCTTTATAAAATTGACAATATTCTTCTCAGCACTGCAACAACTAACTACAACTACCTATACTGTACAACAACATGACATTGTTACTAATACCTACTACCTAAACTTTAATGTAGAAACTAAAAAGTAATATAATGATGATGATGACAACAATTTAATTTCGTTGATACTACTAATTACAGGTGGTAGCGGATTTGGTGGAGCTTCAAGCAGCGGCTATAATAATCATCATCCTGAAGAACTAGATATATATCATAATCATGGTCATAGTATTTTAGGTCCTCCTGGTTTAGGTGATGAAGACTTAGATGATGATGAAGATGATGAAGGATCAGAAGATGAACCTCATCAACAGACATCAATGTCAGTTCATCATCGACAACAACAACAGCAACCCTATGAGTCATCATTTGGAGCCGCTGTAGTGGCTGCAGCTCAACAATCCCTAAGACGTAATGGTAATTCAAATGGAGTCAATACTAGATCAAGATCATCCAATCAACATCAACAACCATTATATGCTAGTAGTAGTGCTAGTGGTGGTATAATGAATGGAGGAGGAAATAATGGACAAGAGAATCCCTATCAGCAACCTTATTTAAGTGGAGTCATTAATGATGTTGGTAGTGGTGTCGTGGGTAGTGGCTCCAGATCTGCTGGCTTATCAGATAGTCCTACATCAGATAATGGGTCAGAAGCCACACTGACAGATTCGGAGCTTCCTTTTGCACCTTCCAGTGGTCATCATAATCACAATCACAATCAGTCCTCTGTGCTTCCTTCATTACAAAATGGTACGAAAATACATTTTATTAACTTATTTTTGCCCACTAACTATTTTACAATATATCTCTGTATATGTACTGTGCACATTTTTGATGTTATTGACTGAATATAAGAAAAGTACTATATGCTATATATATATACATAATATAGGGAAGAAAAGTCAGGAAAAGTTTCTGCGGTAGTTTACTTGGTAGTGCATATATTCTAAACTAGTAGTCCTCTAGTAGCCAATGTAAGAGAGTAAGAGGTGAAAGTCAGAGAGAAAGAGTGTTGGAGCTACGGAGAGAAAGAGAGAAAATATCACCAACAAATTTTCCCAGCAGTGCGCTCCTTTCTTTTGCCTATGACTCTAACACTCTACTTTCTCCCATGTTTCGCTCTTGGTATTGATTTTCTCAACTTACATTTTTTCGTTCTTTTCTCTTCTCTCTCTCTCTCACAACAAACTCTCTTTTTGACTTGGCTATGCCTTCCTCCCCTATTATTATTATATTTTGAAAACTGTGATGCCAGTGACGCTATAATATATGAAGTTGACATATTACAAATGTTTGATTTTTTAAAACTATATATAAATAGGTGGACTGTTAATGGACTACTCGTCCACGTCAGGTCGCCTCAACTCCTTAAAACGAAATGGGAAGTCCACCACCGGTCTTGGTGGTGAGACAACTCAATATGTGATGCATACTGCTGGTGGTAAAATCTACATCCCTTCAGGTATTTATTATTATTTACCACAGTACTCATCAAATTACGTAACATTTCATATTGACAACAATGGTTTTTTTAGATACACCAAAAAATTCCTCATCAGATAGTTACCCTAATAATAAAAGAGGTGGTGGTGGTGGTGGAGCTAGTGGCAGTAGCCCGTCTGGTAATTCTCCTTCTAAAAAGACTTGCAGTGGCCTCAGTAGTAGTGGTGGTGGTGGTACAATCTACAAAGATTCTCTTCCTACCGGTGTTGGAGCAATTGGCTCTCTACGAAATAGTCGACTTCATCCAATTTCTACAAGATCTAAAATGGATCATTTGGATGATGACTTTCTAGATAAAGTGAGAGGATTCTGTAATTGGAGACGAGGAGTTGTTGGATGTATTTTATGTCTTTGTCTAACGTCCCTTATTCTTAATATACTACTTGGTATGTGTATATATTAATATACAATAACATTTCTTAATTGAATTTTTAAATTATATTGTAAATTTTATAGGCTTTGGTGTCATGTCTCCATGGTCTCATGATGATAAATGGTGCGGCCTTGGAGAACTAGATAATCTAGGGTCAAATTCTACTGGTAGTGGTAGTTTATCAAGACAAAACCCTCAAGGAAATTCAAAATCAACGTCATTAATACCAGCAGGTTTATATTTTTATTAATACTTTTTGACGTCATTATCATTCAATATGCTATTAGCATGTTTATTAATAGGGAGTTAAGAATTGATTGGTAATGGGCATATTCCTTCTTCTTTAAAATTTTCAAAATTTTATTATTATATCTTGCATATTGTAATGCATGTATAAACTAAACATATCATTTACCTTAATTTATTATATTAGTTAATTGCCTATTATTATTGCATGTTAGTAGAGTAGTATGTAGTTTACTTTTTCTTTGCATATATTATTTTTTTAGAATTTAGCAGTAATCATCGTTCCAAGAGACACATATCAGAACCTCCTCCTCCTCCATCATCACCAACAGCAGTTCAAACAAGTGACACAGACAAGCTACAGAATAATCAAACACTATTACTCCTTTATAATCAACATAATCTAAACTTTTTATTAAATGCTCCACCACCTCCTCCTTCTCATGATACTAAAGAATCTCATTGGGGAGGAGTATGTGAATGTTTCTGTCCATGTTTGGATCAGCAACAACAACAAGATGATGATGATGCATATACTGATCTAAATGATTATTCAGTACAACAAGGATCTGGTTCTGGAAATCAGCAGCATGATGAGGATGATTTAAATACAATTCCTATTTTTTATCCACCAATCAAACCTTTATCAACTATAGATAATAATAATAATCATAATATCACAACTATTATTAATTCAACTAATAATAGTAGTATTGGTGGTGGTGAGTCACACTACAACATGAAAGTTCTTTTTTTCTTCTCTTCTTCGTGCTCTCTTTATCTCTCATTGTTGTATGAACAGCAATGTTGTTAATTAATATATAAGCTTTTATCATTGTGTTGTCTTATTCTCACAACCTTTTTTTTTGAGCTTCTTAGAATTTATATTGTAAGTATTTATTGCTTATTAATGTAATTTTTGTTGTTGTTTTATTGAAATGAGTAGTAAAAAGACTATGCTAATTGTTATATATCTTTTTAAACTTATTTTTGCAAAAGGTCGAAGTCCTGCAGTCAGTTATCCTCCAGATAGTTCATCATTCGTCCAAGTGAGTATACCAACTCGTCTCTCTCACCTGATAGCACCATACTCATATTGGAACATGCAATTTTAACCAATCGGAAGGAGCCTATTTTGCATGGGAAATTTCAGTACCCAGAGGAGCTTCTATTGGATTTTACGCTAGACGAAACGCTTTGCCAACTCATACGCACTATGATATTATGGAAATTCTTCGTGGTTTCAAAACTCGCACTACCAGATCTTCACCGGTAATTAGTACTTATTATTTTGATCCTTTGATATATATATTTTTTTAATAATTTCTCAATTAATTTATTTATAGCCATCTGTATCGAAGGAACTAAGCCAATTTTTAGAAGCTGGTCATTGGTTTCTTAGTTTATATAATGATGACAGTGATACTCAAGAAGTGGCATTTGCTGCTACAATTTCCCAAGAAATGACTGAAGGTTGTCCAAATGGTTGTTCTGGTAATGGACAATGTATTGCAGGACTATGCCAGTGTAATGCTGGATTTGGAACTGATGACTGTAGTCAAAGTATATACATATAAAATTATTATACTTTACTAAATTTTTCTTTTTTATATATATGTTTTTTCTTCTTTTTGATGTGGTGTGTAGGTGTTTGTCCTATTTTATGCAGTGGACGTGGTGACTATGTCAATGGAGAATGTCAATGTAACCCAGGCTGGAAAGGAAAAGAATGTTCTTTACGTCATGATGAATGTGAAATTGCTGATTGTAATGGACATGGAAAATGTATCAATGGCAAATGTTCATGTTTACCAGGCTACAAAGGAGAATTTTGTAGTCAAGTTGATTGTCCTCATCCAACGTGTAAGTTTTTAATACAATTAGTAAAATAATATAAAAAGTTAGAATTATTTTTTTAACTAAAAAAGCTTCTCTCATGTATTTTAGGTTCTGGTCATGGCTATTGTTTAAATGGAACTTGCATATGTAAAAAAGGTTGGCGTGGAGGAATTTGTAATCAACCAGATAATGAAGCTTTACAATGTCTTCCTGACTGTACAAGTCATGGCACATTCAATTTAGAAACTCAATCATGTACTTGTGAACCAAGATGGACTGGTGAAGATTGTTCTCAACAATTATGTGACATTGATTGTGGAATTAATGGAGTATGTATTGGTGATGGATGTCAATGTAATTCTGGTTGGAGTGGTGTATTATGTAACCAAAAAATATGTGACTCAAGATGTAGTGAACATGGTCAATGTAAAAATGGTACTTGTCTTTGTGTCACTGGATGGAATGGAAAACATTGTACTTTGGAAGGATGTCCAAATAGTTGTAGTGGTCATGGACAATGTAAAGCTAACTATGAGGCTATGTGGGAATGTAAATGTCACGTCGGTTGGACTGGAGTTGAATGCTCTGTTATGATGGAACAAAATTGTAATGATGCCAAAGATAATGACAAAGGTACATTTTATACAATTATTTTTAAATATGAATTCTTTAATTTTAGTTATTTTTATTTGTTGTTTTTTTTAAATAGATGGTCTTACAGACTGTGAAGATCCTGAGTGTTGTTCAGCACCACAATGTGACAAAAGTCAATTGTGTGTATCAGCTAGAAAACCAATTGATATACTATTAAGAAAGCAACCACCAGCTATTACTGCATCATTTTTTGAAAAAATGAAATTTCTTATTGAAGAAGGCAGTCTTCAAAATTATGCTAGACAAGATGCATTTAATGGAAGGTAAGAACAATGAACTTTTAACAACAACTTAGTAAGTAGTTCATCAAAATATCTTCAGGATAAGACAGTAATTAAATTAGGTTGCAATATAATATCTGTAAAAAATACAATACAAAAAAATAATACTGCATATTATTTGAATTATTATTCTTTTAAAAATTATAAAGTTATTAATTATACAAAAGGTTTAATTTACAAATTATACTACTATGTATCTCATATTGCCAAAAATGTGTGTCCAATGTCCAAATTTAATGTCCGAGTGTCGTTACTAATTGTAAACCATAATCTCATTTCAAAATCAAGTTTTTGATCTCTCTATATCTTTAGCACACACACACACATACACTATACTTTTCTTTTACTACTATTTCCACTTTCATTTTTCTGTCTCTCACTAAAATGGAGTATATTCCATTATCATCTTGTCCACTTACTTAATCTCTATCTTTCTTTCTCTCTCTCTCTCTCTTTCTATTATTGCTCATTTTCTCTACAATTGTAATTAATTACTAGATATGCAAATTGTGCCCCTGTCTAAAACAATGTGTCTATAATTTGTAATAATAGTAATAATAATTAACTAGTTTATATATAATTATTATATGGGAAAAATTAACAATTAAAAAAAAGAATCATTAGGAGGGATTAATCAATACTTAAAAAAATATATAAAATAATGAGCTAGTGTCTACTACTAAATTATTGTAGTACACACCAAGCTAACAGATAATTCTCCCAAGTTTTTTTATAACAATTTTACTTTGAGTTCCCTTAATTACTAACCCCATTCATATTCATTTTCTGAAATTCACTAAAAAAAATTTTACTCTTGTGTACTTAAATGTTTGTTGAGCCTTTATGGACTCAAATGGTTTTTGTCTCTTGGCTAACTGTCATTTGTGCTTTCTTATGTCTTTTGTGCTGCTGCTGTTCAACTCCTGTTAACTCTTTAAAGTGTGTTTTGGACTCATTTCAACAAGAGGTAAGGATTGTGTGTCTCTAACAAAAGGATTCCCATTTATTTATAATAAAAAAAACATCTCCTCCTCTGGTTTTTTTCTCCTCCTAAACACTCTATCTCTTTGTAACAATCAAGAAAAATATATCCTTTTGTTTGTACTTGTTCGTTTGTCTCTTAATTGTTCTCCTTTTCGTTTGTTTGTTGGTTTGTCGTCTGGCATCTAAATGATACGTTTTTAGAATTATAGGAGTAGTAAGTAATAAATTATTATAGTGTGTAAGTAGAGCTATCTTACTACAACACATTAGAAAAATAGAAATATAGACTTAACTAAAAAGTCACTACTACATATGTGAAACTATATGTGATTAGATTAGAAAATATTATAGACAATGTTATTGTGTATGTATATTTACTATCTAGATTCTAGAATTAAAAAAAATTCGCATGCATGTTTAATTATTCTTTCATTATTAAATATATTTTGTTCTTGTGGTGAAGAAAAAATATTCTTCTGAGAGTCGAGCTCACACTTCATTGTTTCTTTGTGTGACTCATATGTCATCAGAAAGTATTTTTGTTATAATATAATAGTATGATTTAGAAATCTGACACACAAATAAATTAGTACTAATTAAAATTTTAATTGATTTTAGCCGAAGTGGCGTTGTTCGAGGTCGTGTTGTCACTCCTAATTATAGTGGATTGATGGGCGTTCGAGTTTCATCCAGTTCTCCATTAGAAACTCAAGGTGGATTTACTTTAACTCAAGATGATGGTTGGTTTGATTTGATGGTCAATGGAGGTGGAGCAGTTACATTACAATTTGGAAGAAGTCCATTCAATTCTCAAACTAGAACTATATTTGTACCATGGAATGAGGTATTTATAACTAAAAAGATTTTTTATAAGTATAGGTAATATATAGAATTGTTATATATAATTCCCATAATAATTTTTCTTCTTTTTACAGGTTGTAATAATTGATGTAGTAGTAATGGGTGTAAATGAAGACAAATCACCACCACAAGCATGTGATTCACATGACTATGAACAAATGAAACCAGTAGTATTGGCAACATGGAAACATGGATTTCAAGGAGATTGTTCAGAAACTTCAACAATTTTAGTAGAATCTCAAGTTGTTCAAGAATCAATTTTAATTCCTGGAACATCTCTTCATCTAATATATCATAGTTCTAGAGTTCCTGGCTATCTCTCAACAATTCAATTACAATTAACTCCTGATGAAATCCCGTCCTCATTAAAAAGAGTTCATCTTCGTATAACTATTGAAGGTGTTTTATTTGAGAAAATATTTGAAGCTGATCCTAATATCAAATATACTTATGCATGGAATCGTCTTAATGTTTATCGACAAAGAGTTTATGGACTAACAACAGCAATTGTTAAAGTTGGCTATGAATATGATTCTTGTGGTAGTATTATTTGGGATGTTCAAAGTACAACTTTATCTGGACATGATATGGCAATTTCTGGTATATATATAATTTTTAACAATTTCTTTTATTCATAAATGATATACTAATAAAATTTATTATATGATTTAGATATTGGAGGATGGAATTTAGATATTCATCATAGATATAACTTTCATGAAGGTATTATTCAAAAAGGAGATGGATCAAATATATATTTAAAACATCGACCACGTGTCGTAGTCACTACTATGGGTACTGGATATCAAAGAGCACTTGAATGTGGATCAGAATGTAATGGTGTTGCTACTAAACAAAAATTATTGGCACCTGTAGCTTTAGCAGCTGCATCAGATGGAACAATTTTTGTTGGTGATTTTAATTTAATTCGAAGAATTAATGTTGATGGCACTGTACAAAATATTGTTAAACTTAATGCTACAAGAGTTTCATATCGTTATCATATGGCTCTTAGTCCAGTTGACTCTACCTTATATATTTCTGATCCTGAATCACATCAAATAATACGAGTTCGTTCTACAGAAGATGTTTCAGAACCTGAACATAATTGGGATGTTGTTGTTGGTTCAGGAGAAAGATGTTTACCAGGAGATGAGGCACATTGTGGCGATGAAGCATTAGCTCGTGATGCTAAACTTGCTTATCCAAAAGGAGTTGCAATATCAATGGATAATGTTTTATATTTTGCTGATGGAACTAATATTAGAAAAGTAGATAGAGATGGAATAATTACTACAGTCATTGGAAATCACCAACAAAAATCACATTGGAAACCTATTCCATGTAGTGGAACATTAAAAATTAGTGAAGTACATTTAAGATGGCCAACAGAATTAGGAATAAATCCAGTTGATAATACTCTATATATTATTGATGATCATATGATTCTTCAATTAACAAGTGACAACAGAATTCGTCGAATTGCTGGAAGACCATTTCATTGTCCTATGCCTAGTGCAGATCATCATCTTGACTTGGCAACTCATGCATCATTAATTTCACCACAATCTCTTACATTTTCATCAAATGGTGATTTATATTTAGTTGAATCAGATTCACAGCGTGTCAATCGTATAAGAATTATTACAACTGATGGTCGTATAGCACATTTTGCTGGTGCAGAATCTAAATGTAATTGTTTAGATCGTGGCTGTTCTTGTTATGAAGATGATCATTATCTTGCTGCAACTACAAAATTTAATACAATTTCTGCTGTTACAATGACTCCTGATAGTATTTTACATATAAGTGATCAAGGTTAGAATAATAAATGATTAATAATTAATAATAATTTTTGAGATCTGATTTGAAAGTTGAATTAATTTAAAATATTTTATCTAATATTTTTTTAAAGGAAATTATCGTATAAGATCAGTTATTGCACTTATTCCACAACCAACAGAAGCAAGGACTTATGAAATTTATTCACCAGAAACACAAGAAATGTATATTTTTAATCGATTTGGACAACATGTCTCTACTAGAAATATTGTTACTGGAGAAACAATTTATACATTTCTTTATAATGTCAATATGTCAAATGGTAAACTATCATCAGTTACAGATGCTGTTGGAAATAAAGTTCAAATATTAAGGGACTATTCATCTCAAGTTAAAACAATTGAGAATACTGCTGGACAAAAATTTAATATGAAAATGTCTCGTGTTAGAATGCTAGCAGAATTTTCAACACCAGAAGGATATAATTATACATTTGATTATTTTAGTGGATCTTCTACTGGTCTAGTAAAATCTCGTGTAGATTCATCTGGAAGATCTTCTGTTTACAGTTATGATGAATTTGGTCGACTAACTATGGCTGTCTCACCAACAGGTCAAGTCATTACATTAAATTTTGACTTATCACAAAAAGGTGCAAGTGTCCAATTAACAAGAGATGGAATGACACCTGAAACTGTTTTAATCAAAGGTTCAACAATTAAAAAATCACGTGGAAAATATGAAGATGTAAGTTTTAGTAGTTTAACTGATATTTATTATTATAGTGGAATCATTTTTTATTTTATTTCTCTATATCAGATAACATCAGTTCTTCCAGATGGTTCTGTTATAAGAGCATTCCCATGGGGACAAACAATTACAACTGAAACTGTACCCTATAATATTCTTTCTGATATTAGTCCTGTATTATCAGACTCATTTCCAATTCCTGGAAAACAAAAAACAGAAGTTGGTGGTGATTTAGTAAATCGAGTTGAATGGAGATATGTTGCAAGAAAAGAAGGAAGAGGAAGAAATAAACAAATTGTTCAAGTTGATAAGAAAATGAGAATTAATGGTGAAAATATTTTAATGATTGAATATGACAGAGAATCAAAATCTCAATTACTATTTATTGATGATAGACATCAAATTCTAAATGTTACATATGATCCATCTGGTCGTGGTCCATTACGATGGACTCCAACTTCTAGTTATGCTGATGTTAATTTAGAATATGATAGATTTGGTCGTCTTGCTGGTTGGAATTGGAGTGATTTAAAAGAAACTCTAGAATATGATCGTAGTGGAAGATTATTTAAATTAACTGAAGCTGATGGAACATCATTGACTTTAACATTTAAAGATATTTTAAGTACTTTACCAACAAAAATTACTACAGGTGGTGGTTCAGATTATTTCCTTGAATATGATTCTGCTGGTGCTTTTCAATCTTTAACAACACCTCGTGGACATATTCATACATTTGGAATTTCAACATCTATTGGTGTTTATGAATATGAATATAAAGCTCCAAGTAGTAGAGATTCTTATAGAATACAATATAATGATTTTGCTCATGTAACAGCAATCATTTATCCTCAATCTTCAGGACGAGTCAATTTTGTTTATAATCGTAATGGTCAAGTAGAAATTGTTTTAGCTGGATTACGTTCAGTACGTTATTCATATCAAGAGTCAACTGCATTATTAAAAGTAGTTGAAGTAAGTCAATCATCAATATTTGAAGTTAAGATTGATTATAAATATCATGGTGGACTAGTAAAAGAAGAACGACATAAATACTCAAGTAAAACAGGACTTGATAATGTTCATTTGAAATATCAATATGATGGAAATGGAAGATTAAGGTGTGTATAGAATTTATTAATATTAAATTTTTGTATTCACTAATAATTTTTCATTTTTTTACACTTTACAGTGGAACTGAAGTAGAAATTGGAGGTAAATCTTTACAATTTGGATTAAATCAAAAGAAAAATCAAAATACTGGAGTTGTTGAATCAGTGGATCATTTATCTATTATATATAATTTGAATCAAACTGTTGTTAAACAACCTCAACATGTTTCGTCTTCTTCTTCTTCTGGATCTACAACAAATTCAATGATGACTACAAATAATTCACCATTATATATTCTATTAATGAATCGTGACTCTGTTGGTAGAGTTGTTCAAGTTACAATGCACATCAAATCAGCTCATGCTTTTACTTTAGCTTTAAAATATAATTCTAAAGGAAAAATTATTCATAGAAAAATGACTATAGGTCATGATGAAGCTTATGCAGAAAGTATTGGATATGATGAAGATGGACATGTAATTTCTGTTGAAGGTAGTGGACAGTGGAAATATGTTTATGATGAAAATGGAAATGGAATTCAAATTGTTCAACAAGGTGAAAAGTCTACTCTTATTTATGATACTGGTGATCGAGTTGTACAAGTTGGAGAATTGGAAAGATATACTTATGATCAAAGAGGATTTTTAATTCAAAGAGGAAGTGAAAAATTTCAATATGATGATAAAGGTCTACTTATTCATGCTATCAAGAAAGATTCTTATCGTGTATGGCTTTTCTATGATCATTTGGAACGTTTAATTTCAATTAAAGATGATAAAGGCAATACAACTCAATTTATTTATGCTAACCCAGAAGAGCCAAGAACTTTAACTCATGTTCATACATCACAACTAAATTATAAATTTAGTTCTCTTAATGGTCTTCTACTAACCATGTCAATAACTAAAGGTAGTAGTAGTAATGCTGCTGGAGAGAAATATTTTGTTGCATCAGATCAAAATGGTTCGCCATTAGCCTTGTTTAATGAACAAGGTTCAGTTGTAAAAGAAATGGCACGTTCTCCATTTGGAAAAATTGTTCGAGATACAAGACCAAATATTTATATTCCAATTGATTATAGAGGTGGAATTATAGAGAGACACACTGGTATTCTAATTATTGGTGGTAGACCTTATGATCCAACTATTGGACAATGGATGGTACCAAATTGGACTAAATTATTCCGAAGACCAACAGATGTATTTACATACCGTTTTCATGGAAATGATCCTATTACTCCACCATTATTTACTCATGGTCGTAATAAAAATAATAATCTTATACCAATGACCAGTTTAACAGATTGGCTATTGTTTTATGGATTTGACATGGGACAAATATTTGGACAAGATTATATTCGTGGAGGAAGAAGAAGTAGTATTAATAGTGAGACTAGTTCTTCTCCACTTAGTGGTGACATTATTGACTCTTTACTAACACCAGACTTTGGTGCTGTATCCGGTTTGGATTGTATGGCAAATACACTTTCCCAAGGATTCAAAAGACTCGAATTTTCTAGAGGAACTAGTGGTCTTTCTGTTGTTGGTGGATGGAGTCATCATCTCATGTCTAAAATAGCATGGCGCTCAACAAGTGCTAGTGGATTAGCTAGTAGTAGTTCTACTGGAAGTGGCACTGATGGAAGTAGTAGTGGAATGAGTTCAGCTATGAGTACTAGTGTAATTGGAAGTGGTGGATCAATTGGTATTGGTGGACTTTTAGTTTCAAGAACTAGTGGTGGGCGTGCATTAGTTAGCCGTGTTGACAGCTCTGTTGTTGGTGGTGTACTTACCTCTGTCCTTAATGGATCTCAATTTTTAGATTTGAAATCAAGTCATCATAAAACATTTCACTTTGTCAAAGACAATCCACATAAGCTTCGTGATGATATGGAGGAGCTCAAAAGACTTGGAGGCCTTTATAATGTTTCTGTACATGATGCAGATAATCTCAAAGTATGTATTAATAAACTATATAACTTTATAATATTAAATTATAATTAATTGATCTATTTTTCAATATATTATAATAATTAAAGGAACTTCGCCTTTGGTCAGGAGATTTACAAATTTCAGTACGTTACGGAGCAGATGTAGAAGAAGAATTGTCTCGTTTAATCAAACATGCTCATCGTAGAGCAATTGACAAAGCTTGGGAAGAAGAAAAACGTTACATATCTATGGGACTTGAAGGTTAGTTTTATTATAAAGATAAATTTGAAATATTATTGAAACCTTCACTCATATCTAAAAATCATGTTATTTACATTAAAGGACGAAGACCATGGAGTGATGAAGAAAAAGAACAACTTCTGAGTAAGGGTTTTGTACACTCATACAGAGCAACAGACTTGTACAGCATTCATAAATATCCAATGTTAGCTGATGACTCAAGTAATGTTGTATTTCAAAAAGACTCAAGACGCAAAAGAAGAAAAAGCAATAAGAGACAACAACAACAACGTAACTAAATCTAAAAAAAGAAGATTATATAATAATATAAGAGCCAAACATCACCTGCATCAATCAACATATATATAGTATATTAGAATATCACCAATAGAGTACTAATAATGATAATTAATATTACAACAAATATATTATCCGACTGAGGAATTTAGCTATATCAAAAAGGAGAGATAAAATATTTATTAACTACAACAACACATGATTCTGATGTGTGAGTAAAAAAACTTCAATCGTCTAACCCGAAGAAGTTCCAAAACACAAGTGTGGTATATATTAAAACAAAAAAAAAAGCAATGAAGCAATAACTTGACTGATTCCTTGCCATATTTATCTTATATAATATTTCACTTTTTGAATATTTATGATATATATATATAACTATAACAAGATAGATAGCATATAGTGTTGGTTAATTACAAGAAGAGTTATAAAATATGTAGGCATATAAAGTTTGCATCTCTCTCTCTATCTTTATGTGTGTGTCTGTAAAATGTGTCGTAAAAGATATAGCAAAATTCACGCACTGTTGATAGGATGCTAATATATAGTTTCAATTTGGTAAGAAAATTAGCACAGCAACTACTCAAACTTGACGAAAATTATTTTAGTTAATTTATCATTTGTTCTCATGTCAATTTCGTAATATATAGTTCAAATCCTTTTTAAACAAAAAAATCTCAATATTAACATACTCATAATGAATTGTATGTAGTAGGGTACTTTATTGAGAGAAAGCCAATAAGTAATACCTCTGCCTAATCTAAAAAAACTCATACACACTTCTTGCCTATCAACTTAAATTCTCATTATAATGACTGCAATGAAAATTAGTAGTAACCAAACAACCATTGTAATTTATCTTGACAAAAACTGCCTCTTGTATCTAGTCTACTAAAAACCTTTTTAGTGTGCATCACAAGAAAAAAAACAATGCGATTTATAAGTACACTCATTGATAAAGCACATCACAATTTCACAATTATTATTATATTTAAGAAAAAACCAACATAGTAATAAAAACAGCAATTGCTCTCTCTCTCTATCTCTAGTTTCTGCATAATAGTAATAGGTAATTAAAATTCCATGACAGTAAATATATATATATATATACCATATTGCAACAACAATATATTACCTAAAATCAAAAGTTTTCGAAGATAGATATTTTCTAACTGTTTTTTATTAGATAGGCTATATAAATAAATTAAATCCAGTTGTGTGTTTATCATCACATCATGTGTGTACAGTTACTTATACTATAAAATACGTAGTTGGTATTAATTGCCACTTCGTAAACTTGAATCTTTTATGTGACGTATTAAATTCATATTATGTGGTTGTTTATATATAATATTACTATATGATACAAGTCTTTGCCTGTGATCACAACAAAATACATACAACAAAAATAAAAATGTCCTCTTGTAGAAAATTTATAGTAGTACGTAGCAAGTAGTAGATGAAGTAAAATTAGAAACATCTGAAGATATATATAAATATATAGATAGATATATTCTTTTCCTTTAATAAAGAAAATACAAGACCGGACCGGATAAGAAAAAGTCAGATAAATATAATTAAAATTATAGTAGTAGCAACACATCAAGATCAAGACACATTCCATTTTCTTTTTTAGTATATATATATATCTTTCCCAAAAATGACTGCTTCACTTTCCAGTCAGTTTACAGCCTGACCTCGCCTGATATTACATTTAATCACAATTTGTATTTGTACAACAAACTGTACATAAACTATATTATATAATAATACATTATTATTACCAACTAACTAAAATATTGCCTCTGCTATATAGACCCTCTGACTTAGAGATGAGTTCTAATTATAATAATATTATATGTCGAGAGTGTCAGTGTCGTAATGTGCTGTATGTATATATATACTATATGCGGTTTTTTGTCTAAGATTTATCCAAACGCTTATAATACAAAAACACAAGGTCGTAAAAAGATTAATATACTTGTACGTTATTTGTGTCATCATGTTTAATTTAGAAAGAAAGAGAGAGAGCTTTAAATAAATCATGTGTATACGTCTCTTGCAAAAAAAGATTAAAATGTGTATAGCGAAGGATTCTTCTCGTAACTTGTAAATCAAGGTACATACTATAGTAAGCAATACATTATGAAGAAAAAGTGAACAAGAAATAGTCCGTACCTTGAATTACATATTATGAGGAGAATTCGTCTTCATAGTGTATATGAAAAGCAAAAACTGTATAGTAATTAAGTTTTAATAAATGACATGACTACTGTATACATTGTATATGACATAAGTAAGTGTATTTAAAAGCAATGTATAGTAAATTATTGTAGTTTTCTTCGATTGTACTTACTTACTTACATTACATGTAGTACATAGTGATTTTAGGAATTATATAATACACATAAAACGATTATCAGGTCTCTTAATAAAATAAGTAGACTTAAACATTGTATGTTATAAATAGTAAAAAAAATAATAATGTAAGTATAGTCTGTTTGCAACAACAGACACAAATCATGAGTAATTACATTATTGCATACATTTTTAGACTTTTGAAAACTTTTCTTCCTCTGAAGACTTTGTAAAACATAAATACAGTTTTTTAAACTTGTTGATTAGCATTATTAGTATTTAATTTTAATATATGTATATTTTAGAATCATTATAAATGCTTCCGTTTATATTTCGGTAGGCTACCGATGGTAGCTGTATAATTTTAGAACTAATCACACAGATATCCAATAAATGTAAACAAATTCATATAACCGAAGCAGAAAGAAATCTATCATTATATAATATGCACATTTTATTTTGTTTCATTCATATACAATTTATTACCTTTTCTATTTACTTACTCGTAATTTCCATTTTGACAGTCAGTGTTGGATATGATTCGAGTTCAAGTCAACAACAGATTAACTAAATTAATCTCTATGCAATTTTAACTCGAGACCTTTTATTCTTGCATGATCATGGTAGCATTTGATGCCGTCATTTGATAATTAGTTTTAGTGATAGAAATTAATAATAACATGTTCATAGCAGTTCATAATATTACTGTTAGTACAACAACATATAAATACTTGCCGTTCAAAAAGTAGAATTAAGAGAAGATTTAAAAAAAAACTCAATATATATTAACTAATGTATTTAACTATATAAGATTTTATTGACAACTGAAATAAGTTTATTATAATACTATACTTTTAGAAGAATATATAATAAACAACACGTTGATATTATTATTATTATTATTAATTACAACATTATCACATTGTCAATATGTATTTATATAACTAATTAACCACTAAGAAAGTTGGAAGTCATACTATAAATACATAACACAATATGAGTATGTATAATAAAAAATAATAATTTACTACAGATGACACTTTTTTTATAACGATTACTTATTTAAGATATAACTAAGCTATTACCGGAAATTATGATTATAATATGATATAACTTCCTAATAAAATATTGTAAATATAAACATATACTTTTCCTTTGTATAAGAAAAATAGCCAACAACATGAGCATCGTTGTCTCTTGTCTCTACCATAATCAATAATACCTTTGTATAATCATTATATTTCCATTGCGACATAAATGTATAGTGTAAAAATTACTACAAAAAAGTGAGAGCTAATAAGTTTAGCGCAAAACCTAGTTAATATTAATTATGTACTATTAAAATATGCTGCGTCTCTGATTACCAAAAAGTGTAAAAAAATTATTCAGAGAATAGAAAAAATATAATACTGAATATGAATGAAGTAAGAAATTATGATGACATGATGATAATAATAATAAAATGAAAAAAAACTCTTTGAAATGTGAAAACATAGTTCCTGATTTTTATCTCAATTCAGCATTTTATTTCTATTACATAGTTTTATCATTATATATCAACAAATAATTTACTACCTCTCTAGAATTCATAAGTTGTAACAACAATAAGAATTTGAGCAACTGCTGAACCAGCATATGAACCTCTATGAGTAACTTCCATTGTCAATTCTAACTCAACATCTTGTGGACCAGCAATTGGTTTTGCTAAAGCCACAACAGCTTGAAATGGAGTTGGTCTTCTAAGTAGAAAATGACTACGATCTGCTACATTCACTCCAGTTGGTGCTCTTGAGCTTTTGATTTCCAAATTAAAATGCATCACAGCTCCAGACCAATTGGGACCTCTCATAGTAAACATGTCAATGTAGCCAGTATTACCAGGAATTTTGATATTATTGGTAAAACTGAGAAAATTCCTTGAAATTGTTAATGGTTGACGAAGACATTGTTGATCTCTCTCAGTACATTGAACAATTTTTTTGCACCTACTGAAACCAACAAAAGTGTGTCATATGTATTCTACTTAATTACTAATAAGTCACAAAAAGAAAAAAAAAACTCACTCATTACGATTTCCTTCTTTGAGATATCCAGGTGGACATGTGAATCTATTGCAGCGAAATCCTCCACGAGTATTTAGACATGACTCGTCAGAGCGACAAGCATCTTCTTGTTGACATTCGTCCAAGTCTGCATAACAATATTATTAAATAAAAATATAAGAATTTGTTGATTACAGTTATTAAGTACCTTGACATGTTCGAGAGTCTGAAGCAAGTTTATAACCATCTGGACAAGAGCACATGAACGAACCATGAGTATTGACACAATTTCCAATACATAAATAATAACCATCTCTAACATTACTACATTCATCAACATCTACACATGATCTTCCATCTTCTCCAAGTGTAAATCCATCATTACAAGAACACTTATATGAGCCCCAAGTATTAACACAATTTTGTTCACAAAGACCAGTGACACTCCTGCATTCATCAATATCTGCACATGTTCTATTGTCTTGTCCTTGCTCAAATCCTTCTTTGCATATACAACGAAAAGAGCCAGGAACATTATGACAATCAGCATTACTTGAGCAAACCTAAGTAAGAAAGAATTTATTTATAGAGACTTGGACAAATATTGAAGAGTAAAAAATAAGTATTTTTTCTTGACTACTTACATATCCACTGTATCTTGAGCACTCATCAATGTCTTCACAATTATCTCCGTCTTGTGAAACTGTGTGACCTGGGGGACACTGACTATTTAAACAAATATTGTAAATGAATAAATTAAAAATTGTTTTTCTTTACAGTGGAGCAAATTTTCTCTAACCAGATATAGCCACCACCACGATTCAAACATTGTTGATTACTCTTGCAAGTATGAGTACCACTTGTACATTCGTCAACATCTGAAATTTCAACAATTTTACTTAACTAATTGTTATATACATTTTTTTGTAAATCATTAAATAAGAGAACCTGTGCATTTTGTTCCTGTAGGATCAGCCTCGAATCCAGCAGGACAAACAATTTTTGAAATGCATTTGTAAGAACCTTGTGTATTAACACATTGTTGATGCGGTGGACTACATTGATTTAGAATAAATATTTGTGATCTATTTCGTTGTTCATTTCATAGCATATGATATAATTACCATAATCCTCGACCACCCGGTTGTAACCGACATTCATCAATATCTACACATTGTCCACGTGAATTAAATTGGTGACCAGTTGAACATGTCATACGACACTCTCCAGTTTGAGTCAAAGATAATCCATTTGGACATTGTCGTGATGCTCTTTCACATTTAAATGAACCGAGAGTATTTTTACATTGCCACTCTGGTCCTAAGCGTTGACAATCATGATTTCCAAAGAGGCACTCATCATCATCTGTAGTAGTAATAAAAATATTTTTCTTGTAGTAAAATTATAACAACAAATAAGTTTATATCTATAATATATCTACCTACCTTCACATTGACCAGTTTGAGAATTTAAAGTGTAACCTGTTCCACAACCAGTAATACGAATACATGTATAGGATCCTGGTGAATTGTCACAACGCTGGCTTGGTAAACATTTATGTTGTCCCGTTTGACATTCATTTACATCTAATAAAAAATTAGTATTTATACTTTTATTTATATAGTACTTTTATTGTTTTAATAAGATTTCTAACCAATGCATCCTCTTGTAACAGGGTCTCGATAGTATCCTGTTCTACAATGACAATAATAACTGCCAACAGTATTTTGGCAAAGTTGACTACTATCACATGGAGGACTTTCAGTACATTCGTCTATATCTGTTAGGATAAATTGAAAAAAATGTTGAATAATTCCAAAGGTGTCCCATTTATATATGAAAATGGGTTTTAAATAATGGTTGACCTTGTCACCTTCACAATTAGAGGTGGCAGTAGCTTGTCTGTAGCCAGAACCACATGATGACGGTTCCACAGAGTTTCCATAATTTCTCTGTGCATTATTATTGCCATATGGTGCATTTGACGATGATCTACGATCAACTACTTGATTTTCAGTTGAGTCTGAAGTGATCGTATTGTCTGTAATTCCATTTGCGTCATCTAGTCCTACAGAAATCTCACAATGGTAGCCACCAACTTCATTCACACATTTTTCTGTTATTATTGCAAGACAATAATAAGTAATTTTTGTTAGTCATTGTTTTCATAATAAATTATAGTACACGTTGTGTGCTTGAGATTGAAGATGTAATTCTTTATTTGATACTTTAGTTGGAATAAATTTAGCAAAGAATAATAAAATTATTACCTGTTGGAAGGCAAGTGTGACGACCTGTACTACGCTCAACAATAATAAGCAAAATAAGACATTAGAAAAATTATGTAAAATTATCTTTTTCTGTTAGTCACTCACCTGCATTCGTCATGATCTATGTAAGCAAAAGCGAGTATACATACATATTAAATAAAAACTAATTAGTTGTTGCAGGAATTAGATTCTAAGAAGTTATAACCTTGACATAGAAAAGTGAAATTTTGATTCTGCTCATAGCCTGGTGGACAATTAGACTCTGTTGAAGAAAGTTGATGACATTGATAAGAACCTGGAACATTTACACATGACTCTTTATCAATCAAACAGTCATGTGTTCCTTCAGTACATTCATCAATATCTTGACAAGTTCGAAGTCTTATAGGATCATATCTATATCCATCTTGACATTGAATATCACATTCATATGCACCAGCTGTATTTCTACAAATTTCTGTAGTATTGTCACAACTATGAAGACTCTCACTACATTCGTCTACATCTAGAAAGCAATTTATATTAAAATTAACAAAATTAATTCAGAAATAATAATAAGAATTATGTCATTTTGTTTTGCTCAAACCTTCACAATTTAGAGTATTGTTATTAAATTTGTAGCCTGCAGGACAGTTGTAGCGATTAAATTCTTTTTTACTCTTGCAATCAAAACCACCAGGAATATTGATACAATATTGAATTTCACGAATACAAATGTCATAGCCATCAGCACACTCGTCAATATCTATGACAAAAATTTTGTTTTTATATGGAGATTATTATCATTATAACCTAAGTTTTAATTAGGTCAATCATGTAGTACCAACACAATTGCCACTATCTTCCATGTATCTATAGCCTGGTGGACATTGTAACTTTGTTTCATCTTCTCTTACAGTTTGTTCACAAATAAATGAGCCAATAGTATTAGTACAAGTTTTATACGGATAACAAGTTCTTGTGCCTTCTTCTGTAAGACATTCGTTGATATCTAAAAAGAAATAATATTTTTTTGACTATTTATATAAATAAATTGTAATTTCTTTTAATTTACCATCACAAATTCTAGTAAGAGAATTGTAACGAAATCCAATTGGGCAATTATTATTAGTATTTGGAGCACTTCGTTCTTTGATACTATTAGTTCTGTCTTCAGAATTTCCATCACTACTACTGTCTGATAGTAATTGACAAGATTTTCCATCAGGTAGTAATCTATATCCATTTCGACACAAACATCGAAAAGAATTTCCTTCTGAAACGCAAATATGTGAGCAGAGTTGATCTGGAAATCTATTGCAAAGATCTCTATCATTATCTCGAGTTTGTGGTCTGAAAGATGTTGCTATATATAGAAAGAGAAAAGAAAGTAATTTAATCAAAAAGACTATTGAAGTATCTTTATATACACATACGATGAATTGTTGTTGGTGATGGTGATGTTGGAAAACTGCTACTACTACTAGAAGAAGAAGAAGAAGATGGTGTGTTATATCTACCACCAGATTGAAGACAACATTTGGTTAGTGATGTATCCCATGGTGGTCCTAAAGCTAACTTTAATGATTGAAATTCACAATGAAGTCCCATAGCACCAGCCACCAATCCTAATTTACATCCTTCACAACAGTCTTTATGATAGTGAGCTCCTTGTCCTGTTCCCATTGAACATTCCTTTCCCATTTTTGCTGTTTCATGACCCAATATACATTGACGTTCACTATTCATTCAATACATGGTTAATATAATTATCAGACATCATGATTATCTACATTTCTCACCGATAATTACGTCTACAACAAGCATCTATTGTAGACAAACAAGGTGCTTGATGTTCTGGAGGAATTGAAGAAATTGGAGCTGGATATTGTGAGCACGTATTATTATCCCATGCCCAACGAACACCAAGTGTACAACATCTGGATAAACTTGTTTCCAATGCTTCTACATATTGTAATTGTTGTTATGACACAAAATAAAACTAAACAGAGAAGAAAAAAGAAAACTCTTTGCACAACAAACTTTTGTTCTTCATTTACCTGACGGACTAGAACCATTCCAGATTGTCAAGAAAATAACAAGGATGCATTGGCCAACAAAGTTGATGACAGTAGATGATCTGTTGTTATTTGGTTTCATTATAGCTGCTTTTGAATTTGATAAAATAAAATGATTAATTTTTAGATTTCTAGAATACATGTAGATGAAAGATTTTCTCTGGATTACCGCATGGACATGGGTCTTAATGTTTTAAATGGACTCTAGCTATATACACATATATGGATATATATTGTATACACATCATACTTATGTCAGTTAGAGTTAAAAAGAAAGATCTGTAGCATCATCTTTTTCTTCTTTCTCAGCATTAGCTTACTACGTGTGTGTCACACTGACACCATTGACAAGGCGACTTATTATTATACATCCTACATATAATATGTATATATGGACATATCAAGTTGTTTGTAGTATAGCTGTAGCATATATAAATATAAACAAGGCTGGACAAAATAATTCTCTCTTTATATGTTATCTCTCTTCCTTGAATTCATGATACAGATTTCTTTTACAGTTTACAGCTTTAACAGCACAGAGTCAAACTTTGAGAACCAAAATATGATAAACTTATTTAGTAATTCATTGAGTGTCAGATGTGTATTTCTGTCAAAAGATTAAGATAGTATAAAACGTATACATATGTATGCAAGATCATCAATTGAATGTTGTTATGCTCATACAAAAACATATTACGCAATTAGAGTAATTACTAATTTACACAAGAATATCAAAAACTTCTATATGAATAAACTTTGCTAATATTTTGTCTTCTCATATAAAGGAATTCGAAACATTTGTATTAAATTTAAACAAAATATCCGTACGACCTAATTCAGTCAAAGGTTCAAAAGTTTTGACAGAATTAAGGAAGACATATGATATTGTTAAAAAAACTTCTTGTATAAAAAAGATAACTATATCATGGAATTTTCATTTTATTACATAAACTATATATAAAAAGAATGATTATTTAAATATGACCTGATTCAAGGTAAAAAATGTAGAGTAATAGAACAGAGACTAGATAAATACGGAATAAATCAGAAAAAGTCAATTTTTATGTATGTCTTATATATATTAGAAAACAAAAGAATGTAGAAAAACCATTTTTTGGTTACACAATGAGAAATACATTATTTTTAACCAAATAAAAAGAAGATGTTATAATAAGAGTGTTGTTTACTGAGCCGTGTTTTTGAATCACTTATAAGTACACAGTCAAAATTAGCATTTGAACAATGATGTAGTTTTTAGTTGATTCATTGAATTTTGGATGTGAGAAAAGAGGAAAATGAAGTTTTTCAATTCAGTGTCACAAGTGTTATTGAATGAAAAAATTAATAAATCGTATAATATATAAATACTGAAATGTGTCTTGTTACGCAAAATGCCAAAAATCGTATTTACTTGCTTCTACTTATATGTAATATTCATTTTAGCATTTTACATGTCAAAATTTAAAGTCAATTGAAGGCCTTTCCCCTTTTTCTTCTTTTTCCTTGCTATTGTCATCAATACAATATTGCAAAGATTTTCATATAAATATTACCCAATTCAGGTCAAATACTTTTAGTTTTTGTTTGCTCCTACTGAAAAAACTTTGTTGGCTGAATTTGACTAATAGTTTCTTTACAATTGGAGTGGTGAAAATAAAGAATCATGTCCAGTTTTGTTGTATTTTTTGTGTTATTTTTTATATATTTGGTACATGGCGTGCCTCAAGTGTCATTGCCTCGTGCTGGAGTTGGCAAACCGAAGCTTTATGATTACAAGACAGGTGTAAGGTATGTGAGACTATTTTTTAAAACCAAACTAAAATATGAACTGATAAGTACTATAATATTGTCTTTATTATTATAGAAATTCAGATGGAGAGTCAAGAGTAACAATTACTGTCGGTGATGACGCTGGATTTGCTTATACGCTCAATGGAAGAACCAGATCTGCAGCAAAGATTAGTGTAGCTGGTGAATATTTTGATGATGAACCTAATCAATATGGATATGCTCACTTGTACATGGTTGTTGAAGACATTTCCTACTATTTAATTCGACCAGTTGGAAATCGCATGGATGTCTATGTTGAAGATATTTACTACAATCAATTTGACTTTCAGATTTTCTCTCCTCATCCTGTTACTGCTGATGACCTCACAATAGGTCAAGTCAACTCTAGTACAATTCTTACAACTGGGCCATCTAGAAGTGCATTATATAGAAAGAAATAATTTAAAAAAATTCTATATGAATTATTTATTCTTTTGTTTATTGTAAATTCTTGAATGACAATAATAATCATTTAATTTTATTTTTCACAAAAAAAAAATAAGAATTTTTTTTATTTTGTTGGATGAAGTGGATGACTCAAATGAGACATGTCACGAGGATTTTTATTGTAATATGTTAGACCATCAAGTCCTTCCTTAGCAATTGCCCACAATTCTTTTTGTTGGCTTTGAAAATTTGAGTACCATTTTGTAACATGAGGATAAGGTGAAAAATCATAATCTATTGCTACGAGAGCACAAGTACCCATAAGTAATGAAAGATCCGCAATTGTTACTGAGTCTATTTAGTAAGATATATAGTACATTATTGAAATTACATAATTATATCATATCATACATAAATAGAACAAACCTCCAGCAACATAAGGTGTATTTTGCAAACGTAGAAATTCATCAAAAATCTTTACAGCATGATTCAATTTCTTGAGATTGTCAGCAGTTCTCTCATATTTATAATCCATTGGCAAAATCTATATATGAAAGCAATAATAGTTTCATATATAAATATGTACTTATATAATAAAAAAAATCTAATATATAGTAACCATATAATCATGAATACGACGATAATAAGTTGAGAGATGAAATGCAAGTCTATGATTGACCAAAGAACGAACTGTTGGGTCCTTTGGATAGAATGTGTCATCTTTTCCATATTTTTCAGCAAGATATTGCAAAATTGCTACACTATATATGTAAATAGGGAATTAGAATACATTTTAAATACTTGCATTTACACTTTATTTTATACCTTTCTCCAATAATGATACCATTGTCATCTAATACAGGAATTTCACCTTGTGGGTACATCTGTAATTTTTTAACAAAATGTTCCAAATGTTATTTCCTCACTTATATAATAATAATTATACCTTCAGAAAAGACTCTGAGAAATGTTCTCCATTGTCAAAATCAACTGTCTGAAATTTATACTTCAAATTTAAGTAATGTAATGCCAGTTGAACGGCACGACCAGGCGGACTGTCAGTACATGTATACAAAATTCTTGATGTCTCCATATTTTTTTTTAGTAAATTCAAAATTAATATCAAGAAAGGTCTTGAAATAATGAAGAAGCTATACGGTCTCTGAGTCTCAGACAAACTCTAGGACAATAAATAATCCTTCAGATAGCAACAGATTTTGGTTATGGAACAAAAGGACAATCTCAAATCATGAAATCCGGTTTTGTTGATCAAACAAGCATGCTCGGCTTTTTAAAGCGACCTTGATATAACATTTCTCGCACATGTTACAAAACTAAAGAAAAGAATACAAAACGTTGTGCTTATGTCAAAGTTAGTCAAAATCTAATTTGTACGTTCAAAATGACTAAACCACCTTCTTGGTTAGAAAAACGTGTAAAAGGTGTTTTACTGGACATATCTGGTGTTCTTAGAGATGGTGACATTGCTATTCCTGGTTCAATTGAAGCATTTAGTCGGTAACAACTCATAATATTTCTAGATAGCAATATCCAAGTATTCCATGAATGAATTTCTCTATTCTATTTTCTAGGCTGAAAGCTCAAAAAGACATTGTTGTACGGCTTGTTACAAATGAGTCACAAGTTGGAGTTGCAACAAGTTTAGAAAAGTTGACTAATTTGGGTTATTCTGGAATTGACCTCAAACATATTTTTGCTCCAGCACCAACAACTGTCAAACTATTGGAAAAATATGCACTTCGACCATATCTACTTGTTCATCCTGGTGTAAGAAAAGAATCCAATGATAATTTTATCCAAAGAAGCAAACCATTATAATGCATACATACAAATAATTTTAATTAAACCTTGTACAGGTTTTATGTGAATTTTCTCATCTGAATACAACAGATCCAAATTGCGTAGTTATAGGAGATGCTTGTAATCAGTAAGAATTATTAGTAAATACAGAGATCTATGTGTATAAAAAGTGTGTCAATTCCTATTTTATAGTTTTACATATGATGCTATGAATGAAGCATTCCGAATGCTTTTGAGATTACGTGATAATCATCCATCATCACATCCTAGATTTTTCTCACTTGGTAAAGGGTATGTAATGTATTATAATTACTTACATATAACGAGTTGTTATAATGTAAAATTATTGTATTGATTATTATTAAGGCGATATTATAAAGAAGACAATGATCTTTGGTTGGATGTGGGTCCATTTGCAACTGCATTAGAATATGCGACTGATATCAAAGCAGAGGTTGTTGGAAAACCATCTTCCTCATTTTTCCAAATTGCTCTAGAAGATATGGGATTATCAAACGATGAGGCACTTTGATACAAAGCTTCTATAATTACTTATTTTGTAAAATATATTTCTTTCTTCCTTGTTTAATTAGGTGGTAATGATTGGTGATGATATAATTGGGGATGTTGGTGGAGCTCAATCAGCAGGTTTACGTGGCCTCCTTGTACGAACTGGAAAGTATAGACAATCAGATGAAAATCATCCAACTGTCAAGCCTGATGCAATTGTGAATAATTTAGCAGAGGCTGTTGATTTACTTTTAACATACAATAAATAATAACTTCATTTGTTTCATTAAGATAATTATGTTAAAATTGTTAATAAAAAGATGGAAGGCTTTAATTCAAAATGGTGGTCATACATATGAAGTGTCTGGACTCTGGACAATGGCAATGACAATGCATGTATAATATAATGTTAGTGAAATAAAAAGAAACCATTGATTCAATAGTAGCTCTTTTTTATTACGATAACCTTCAACTGGCTTCATTCATTGACTTTCTTTGCAGAAAGTTGTTCAATTAACCTTTACTCTATCAAACAGCTGCTGTGGTGGATAATTTTTATCATTATTATTATTGATACATAAGTCACCTCTCCTGACAAATTGGACTATCTATCTACTGACATCATCACGTTGTTGTAAGAGATAAAAATGGAATTACTTATTTCTTGCATTTAATGTAAAAGTATATCGTCAATGTTATATTCTTCTGATCATTTCTACTTTACTAAATATTTGGATATATAATGTCCAAAGTATAATATATTAGTGCATTTAAAATTATTATGAATAAATGTTGATATTTTCATCTGTTTCTACTTTAAGTTTATATAATATCATACTGAGGAAAACTGAGACGCGAAAGTGGACGAATGTATCATGAGAATTCTACTCAAGTCTCAAAACTCTCAAAAGAGAAGTCTCAATTTTATTGGTTTGTGCAGTTATGCTGATGTCAAATGTTGGCTTATTATCAATTGTTCAAAGGTCTAATTTCTTATGATAAATACAAAAATAAGCAGTAGCAAGCAGCGAAGTTAGTATAGCAGAAATGAAATGAGCATGCTTTGTGTAAATATAAATGTGCATATAATATTCCTGTGCTATAGTATTATAGATATAGATAAATAGATAGACGTAAAAAGACATCCTCTATATTTGAAAATCATTCAAGGCAAATTCACAGTTCACGTGTCAGCTGTGTCATGTCTGATTGACAATGTTAAATTACCATATCACGAATTAAAACTTGCCTTAATCATACAGCTTTAGTTTAATACTAGAACCTGTCAATTTAATTTTTTGTTTCAATTACACGTTATATGTGAAATTTCCATTTGAATTTGTGTCATTATTTTATTTAGATTTGATGATATTGTGCAGTCACATTCACATGACACATGTACTCTTAAGATTTAAGATCGGGAAAAGAAAGACAAAAACTATCTAATTAAGAGTTTTTAGGACATAAGAATAGGAAGTGTAGCATTATTTTAACTAATAAGGACAACTGCTTAGCTACCCAACAGGATATTAAAAATTTAATCTATTATATAATCATTATTTCAAAACTATTGGTTGTATCATTATATTATCAAGTATTTAATATGTTCCGTAAGTAAAATATTTTTAATTATTTCGTATTTATCTATGTGTCATGCATATTGTATTATGCTACCAGATTTTACATTATTGTATACTTTTTTCAGGGTAAATAAAAGACGTTATTACCAATTGTCATCAACTCTTTGGTAAAATGTAGTCAAGTTTTGAAGGCCTAAACATAAAATGACAATGATGAAGGAAGAAATTGAAATATATGATGCTCGCTCTGTCGAAAGTACACATGATGAACAAACTAATAGTCGTCACTCAGACAGTTCCAATGGGTAAAAAATTACATATTGCATTTTAAAAAACTGATGTTGCTCTCTTATGAAACATGGATTGGTTTAAATTTGTCTAGTTTGCCATCATCTAGTTTGGGGAAGAACGGTAGTTCCACTACTAGTGTAGATCAGAAAGTCTGTGGCGTTTGTGGTGACCGAGCTTTGGGAAATAATTTCAATGTAAGATTGTTTTACTTAATTTTTAATAAACAAACTATTGTTATATGATTTATCTCTAATAATTATAGGCAATAACTTGTGAATCATGTAAGGCATTTTTTCGACGGAATGCTCTCAAAACAAAAGAATTTGTGTGTCCATTTTCTGGAAATTGTAAAGTTGATGCAGTTACACGTCGATTTTGTCAAAAGGTTATATATTAGTTAAAAAAAACAATACTAACGATAAGATCAGTAAGATTTATAATTAAGATGGTTTTATTATTTAATTTTTTGTAAATAGTGTCGTCTGAAGAAATGTTTTGACATTGGAATGAAAAAAGAATGGATAATGACTGATGAAGAGAAAAAAATGAAAAAACAAAAAATTGAACAAAATAGAATGAAACGAGCAAGTTGTGATGTTCCTAATGAGTTACAACCACCAACAAAAATATCAACATGCAGTGTCAACTCTCCTCCTATGACTCCTGCAACTATGGATTCAAAGTCTCAATTTTATGAAAATTCTTCTAATGATAGTAATTCCATTATACCATCTTCATCTTCACCGTCTTCATCATCATCATCTCATTTACATTTTTCATCACAAACTGTTGTACCCCTAACAACAGCCACAACATTATGTTATTCGTCATCATCATCAGTAGTAGGTGGTTGTAGTGGAGGAGATGAACATAACTTACAAAATTCGCCTCCTGATCCTGCTGTTCCTCATAAGATTGCTAAACAACCAATGGAACCAGAGGATCACGGACATAAAAGTTGTAATTGTTCATCATCATCATCATCCCCAAATAAAGTAAAATGTATTACTACTGTTTCTTCTCTACAACATGAGCAACAACATTCAAGAAGTAGTAATCTGTCAACAACAACAAATACTGAAACCACTCAAAAAATAGTACAGAACTTGAATTCCGAAAATTCTTGTTCACCTCATAGTAATCATACATCACCTTCATCACCATCCACTTCTCATCATTCATCACAAAATTCATCAGCAGTAACTACACTTGCTACGACGACAATTCAACCATATTCACATTCACATCATATGAAATGGTATCAAGAATCAAAAATTCCACATCAACATCATGAATATTATCATCATAATGGTCATCAAAGAAATGACGAACAACTTCAACAAACTAATCCATCATCGTCATCATCTTCATCATCATCCTCTCAATTGCCACTTTTAGCCTCTCTCATTCGGCCTGGGATAGCAGAATCTCCGCCTGATGCTGATCTAGTAGGTAAGTATGACATACATAACATAGAATAATAAATATTTTTGATAATATCAATTAATTTTATATATATTTAGATTGCAGCACAAGTACAATGCATAATAATAATGGAGATAATAACAATAGTAGTATCTCGACACATGATAGTTTAGTGTCATATAGTGTTTACAGAAGAAGTGTTGAAGAAGGATTAATGGCTAATCCTGCTAGTTCTGTGACACCTCCTGCTCCTCCTACAGATTTACATCATTATGAAAATGGTCAAAATAAATGTCTTCATAGTCAGGGTAATATAAATGTTTTATTTATACAAGTGTAATACAATTTGACTTTAATTTAATATGTATACATACACAGAACAAAATAATAATGAAGAAGAATTACCACCATTACCTCTAAATACCATGGATTCAATTTTAAGTGTCGCTATAACGGCAGAATTTAATGGATTTGAAATGCTAGGAGGTGATGACAATAATGGAAGTAGTAGTGTCCAACAAGATTGTAAACTGAATTTAAGAGGTTTAAATAAGGCTGAAGAAGGAAAATTGAGTGAGTTGGTATTAGCCAGTCAAGCCCTTTATGATCCAGGTTAAATATTAGTTTATGTATATATATATATGGTTATGTAAATCAATGCAATATAATTTTTATATTGATCCAATAGTTGATGCTGAACGACCTTTTAAAATGGAGGTACATGCATGCTAGTTAATGTATATAAATATATGATACTTAAGAGTCTAATCAAAAGTGTTATATGTATATTGTAGGAACATTCAGATCCATCATTAATCAATGTAATTAATCTCACCGATATAGCAATTAGACGTCTAATCAAAATGGCGAAAAAGATTTGTGGGTTTAAAAATATGGTATGTATTTTATTCTAATTTATACTTATATAATAGTTATTACACGTTGTTTCTCCTTATATTAACAGTGTCAAGAAGATCAAATTGCTTTATTGAAAGGTGGTTGTACTGAAATGATGATACTTCGTAGTGTTGTATCTTATGATCCTGATAGAGATTCATGGAACGTAAGAAACGCATTTTAGTTTAGTTTATTTTGTTGCAATTTCTTAAAATTTGATAGAAAATTAAAAAAAACAACTTTTTTTGTTCAATTTATTTAGATTCCTCATAGTAATTTAGGCTATAATATAAAACTTGGAGTGTTAAAAGAAGCTCGTGGGAATTTATATGAAGAACATCAACGTTTTGTTAAATCTTTTAAACCATCTTGGCGATCTGATGAAAATATAATGATGATTCTTGGTGCAATTACACTTTTCACACCTGAGCGTCCTAATGTTATTCATAAAGATGTAGTCAAACTAGAACAAGATTCCTATTACTATTTACTCAAAAGGTTTTATTGCATTTTATTAATTATTAAATCGTCAATGTAAACATTCTATGTACTAAAAGTCTTATTTTTTTACTAGGTACTTGGAAACTATACTAAATGGATGTGAAGCTAGGTCAATGTATCTTCAATTAATAAGAAGAATTGCAGAGCTGAGAATCCTCAATCAAAATCATTTGCGTGTTTTTCTTGAAGTGAATCCACGTAAGTCTCAGTTATTATTAGTAAATAAAAGACAGTGTTGTTTGAAATACATTTAAAATATATCTTTATTTTAGGTGAGGTTGAACCACTTTTAATCGAGATTTTTGACTTGAAGTCAACATCAAAATATAATTAAACTAAATATATACATATGAAAACTTCAAAGATGAAATTATTATATTACTCTTATTATATATAGTCATTATTGTTTGAACTTTTTGTTTTTGTTTTGTGTGTCAATCAGGACAGAATGAATATGAATGATATGAGTCATAATATGTGAACAAAACCGCAATTTAATTTAGTCAAATATTTTAGTCAGTAAATCAACGAGATACTTGTAAAAGGTGCTATATGTTATGTTTCTTTAGTGTATTACAAAATAAATATAATTATAAATCACGGGAAATAAATAATAATAATAAAGAGTTAATATTTATTGCTAATTGTTGTTGTCAATTCCATAATGGAATTTCCATATTCCTTTGTTCAACAAAGAAAACTTTGTCGACAAAGCAGGTGCCTCTTTCATCAAGTTTTAGCTGTAAACATGTAAACGACACATTATAAAAATTCTTAAAGGTTATGGCAAACTTTATATACACAACACAGAAAATCCAATACTGTGACAAGAGCGGGCAAAACTATATCTCATTCACGTTTTGGATTTCAGCTGGAGAAGCCATCAAAAAATTTCTGTCGCGTTTTAAAATTTTAGAATTAAAATTAGTTGTCGACACTTTTTGCTCTACAATTTTTGATCAAGTGTATTGTGTAGTTTTTGTTGTTAATTATGGATTTCTTGGAATATCCGGAAATCAAATATGAAGTTCGAGGAGCAATGGTAAGTTTTTTTTTGTTATTTTTGATTCGAATTCTAGTTCTTTTACGTTTCTTTGTCGTTTTGTGAATTTATTTGTATAATATATCAAAAAATAATGTTGCGTATATCACTTTTTTATATCACTACGTATTAGACTAATGTTAAATACAATGTTAATGAATAATATTCATTGAATATATGGAAAATAAAACAATACCGGCATCGTTGAATTGTTTTCTTTGTCATATTTCATCAAATTAATTTACTTGCTTCTTTTATTACTAGGCTAATGGTCGTCTCAAGTTCACTGACTCCCACATCGTTTTCAAGAATAGTAAAACTGGAAAAGTTGAACAAATAGCAGCTAATGATATAGATCTTGTCACATGGCAAAGATTTGCTGGTTATTGGGGTATTCGTTTATTTGGAAAAAATGGAGCACTTCATCGTTTTGGTGGATTTAAGGAAACTGACAAGGAGAAAGTTTCAAAATTCTTTTCTAATCGTTATGATAAAACAATGATGGATAGAGATCTTTGTCTTAAAGGATGGAATTGGGGTACAGCAAAATTTCAAGGATCTGTGCTGGGATTTGATGTATCCAATAATTTGGATTTTGAAATTCCTCTCAATTATGTTAGCCAGTGTACAACTGGTAAAAATGAAGTTACTCTTGAATTCCATCAGGTACTACTAACAAATACTATAATAATAATAATAATAATTTATATTTAATTAATCTTTGGTTTTTAATAGAATGATGATGCTCCTGTCAGTTTAATGGAACTAAGATTTCACATTCCATCCAGTGAGTTAGCAGGAGATGACCCAGTGGATGCTTTTCAACAACAAGTTGTTGGCAAAGCTAGTATTATTAGTGCTGTTGGTGATGCTATTGCTATATTTCGTGAAGTACAAGTTCTTACTCCAAGGTATATAAATAATATTCTTTTGCAACCAACTAATAAATATCATATGATGATGATGGTACTAATATTAGCTTGTAATATTTTTTTTTCTACAGAGGTCGATATGATATCAAAATATTTCAATCGTTCTTTCAACTTCATGGAAAGACATTTGACTATAAAATTCCAATGTCTACTGTTCTTCGTCTTTTTCTTCTTCCTCATAAAGATGGTCGTCAAATGTTTTTCGTCATCAGTTTGGATCCACCAATTAAACAAGGTCAAACAAGATATCATTATTTGGTATTTTTATTCAGTCAAGAAGAAGAAGCATCAATTGAATTACCAATGTCTGATGAAGAATTAAAAACAAAATATGAAGGAAAATTGTCAAAAGATATAACTGGGCCAATGTATGATGTCATCAGTCGTATTATGAAAGCAATGGTTAATCGTAAAATAACTGTTCCTGGACAATTTATTGGATTTTCTGGAACACCAGCAGTTGGATGTTCTTACAAAGCAGCAGCTGGATATATGTATCCATTGGAAAGAGGATTTATTTATGTATGTCACTCACTAAATATATAATTTTACATTTGGTTGATATTATCATCAAGTATATATCTATAATTTTCAATGTGGCTGTAATTTTTTACAGGTACACAAACCTCCACTTCATATTCGTTTTGAAGAAATTACTAGCGTCAACTTTGCTCGTAGTGGAGGGTCTACAAGATCATTTGATTTTGAAGTTGAAACTAAAAGTGGCGTTGTCCATACTTTTAGTAGCATTGAGAAAGAAGAATATACAAAACTTTATGATTTTATTGTTACTAAAAAGCTTCGTGTGAAAAATCATGGGAAATTGGTAAGTGTATGTATTGGATAAAAATTGTAGCTTTTTTAAAATTAACTAATTAGCTATCGTATGAAATGTTTTTATATGATTATTCACTAACAACTTAATTTTTTCTGTCATTTATTTCATTATTAGGATAAACCGGTTTATGCTGGAGACTTTGATGATAGTGACGCTGAAGCAGAACCAGATGCATATTTGGCTCGTGTTAAAGCTGAAGCTGAAGAAAGAAGTGAGGATTCTAGTGATGAAGGTTCTGAAGATGATGAAGATTTTGATCCTGATAAAGTTAAACAAGAGAGCGATGTTGCTGATGAGTACGTGTTTCTCTTTATTTTTCTCTCTATAAAATGTTTGTTGTTTTTACTAAATATTAAAAATATGTTTCTTCTTCTTCTTATTATTATTATTGTATAGATTCGAAACTGATCCATCTAGTACTGATAGTGATGCTACAGGTTCAGGAAGTGATTCTGATGGTGCAAAGAAGAAGACTAAAAAACCTAAAAAGGCTAAGACTGTAGTAAGTCTCAAATATATATATAATTGATTAAGAAGTATAAAATCTTGATGCCATATTAAATTTTTTAGAGAGAACCTGGAATGAAGAAATCAAGAACCAAAAAGAAGAAGGAAAAAGACAGCAATGCTCCAAAAAAAGCACAAACAGCTTTCATGTTGTGGTTAAATGAAAATCGTCCAGCAATCAAAGAAAAGAATCCTGATCTTCCTGTCACAGAAATTGCAAAGAAGGCAGGTGAACTTTGGCGTGAACTCACTGATAAGAGTAAATGGGAAGAGAAGGCAAAGAAACTTCAAGAAGAGTACAAAGTTAAGTTGGCTGAATATAAAGCAAGTGGTGGTGGAGGTGGTGGTGGCAGTACTTCAAAAAGTAGTAGTTCACCAACAAAATCAAAGAGTAAAAGATCTAGTGGAGGAAAAGATGATAAGAAAGGTGGCACAACATCATTTGGTTCTGGAAAAGGATTCAAGAGTAAAGAATTTATCTCGGATTCTGAATCTGGTGGTGGCAGCGGAAGTGGAGGAGATGATGCAAGTGACAGCGATTAAATCTTCATCATGCATTTACATACTTTGTCGTCTCATTATAATACTTATATTTCTCAATTCTAGAACTTTATTTGTATATGTAATTAATTATTAATTCATTTCAGAAATAAGATGCTACATTTAATACTACATTTATTTATAAACAAGATTATTACACAGTGTGTTGTTATCATCCTCTTTATTTATGTAAATTGAATTCTCATTCCATTTGAATAGTGTATTCATCGGCAGCTGTATGAAAATAACAGAAAATTAATTATTTATCGTCAAGTTTTCAACTAGCTTTATTATTGGTATTGTATTTTCTTACCCAATCTTGCTTCTCTTCCACTGCCACCTCCTCCTCCTCCACCGAAAAGACCTCCTCCTCCTGTTTAACAACAATAACAGTACTTTTGTAAAGAAAAACTCTAGAAAATAATTTTATTCAAATCATAATCTTACTACCTCCACCATTACTACGTCCAAGACATGCCTCTGCACTTGAATATAAAAACATGATTATGACTAGAGAAAACAGCAATGAAACGAGAAGTTTTTGCATCTTTCAGGATTACAATAAATATATTTAATTGAAAATTTCAAAATTATTGTCAAATTATAAGAGACACTAGGTATTTTTCAATAAGAATCAACTTCACAGAACCAAAAAGAAATCTCAAGTTTCTACTAGTCTATATAGATTTCTTTCTCCTTTATTAACTTCTGAGGTGACCAATTAACAGAAAAGTCAATTAAATAACAATTAGCCATATGAATCATCAGATGTGAAATGGAAAATGAGTCTCATCATGAGTTCTGAAATAATTAGTCATCATGGAAAATACCTTCATATTGAACAAATGGTATATTCTATGTTGGTGACATTCAAATACAAGTATGATGGACATATTATGTATTATAGTATTTTGTAATATAATGAAATTAAGTTTATAATTATAGTATCTTTACTTTTCATCAAAACAAACGATTTCATTGTCTTTGCTTTGTTGTTTTTTGTTTATATGTGCTTTATAAAGAGTCTCAGGTTTCATGAGAAGAGTGCGGGAACGAGAAGCGCAAAATTATGCTTGTAGACTTGTAGTGCAGTGTTTGCGAGGATGCAGATTTACTTATTATTTTGTTTTATTTTTCCTTGTTTCAGTTTGTAGTAAGTATTTCATATTTTTTGCTTACTTATCTTGTTTAACTTTTGTGTTTATGTTATTAATAAATGGTTAAATCGTTTATGGTTTGTGTTGGCTGGGCCACGCTCAGTTAGTGCAGTTACTATCTTACATTGTTGAATTAGCAGTGAAGTGCTAATCTGCTAATTTCTTTACTGACCGTGCTACAAAATCAAATAAATAGATGTGTAAGAAAAGAATGAACTGTTACTTAAGTGTCAAAACGACGTTACAACTATTGTCTATTGAAGTACTTTTTAGTACACTTATGGTTATTTGACTATACATTTTTGCTTGTTGTAAATTTCATCATCAATGAATTGATTGAGGCTTTGAAGTACTAAATGTTTAGTTGAGTAGTGTTGTAATATTTATAGAATAGATCCTACTAGTACTGTATGACTCATGTCAATCATTCAATACGAATCTCTCATAAGACATTCATGTGTGTCAGTTAGTGTGATAATCTCGAACTAATTTAATAAGTATATATCAAACCAAGACTCTGTGTATATAATATAGAGAACAAATTTTGTAGAAGAACAGTTCTACTTGCTTGCACGTTGAATCTAAATAACTTAATGAAAGTTCAAGGATCATTTATTATATTCTTCAACAATTCCTTATTGAGGAAAGAGAATTAAGAATATTCAGTGAATTGAAGTAATCAGTTTCAATAAGCCTTTAGTTATCTACATTCTACATGCGTATTTCAGAGTCGAGTAAGTAAATTAACTACTATAACAGTCAATCTCTCTAATGCTAACCTACAATTTAGTGTAGTAAATTTTGTACATTAGTAGCTAAGCAGTAAAAGATTTAGAGTGCTAACAACTAAGATTCACTTTTCTGGTAACATACATCAACTTTCCACACTTTCCAGTTCTACAAGCAGAAGACAAATCGTTTGTTAGAGTGATACTTAGTTAGTTGCAGTGACTATCGCATTTCAAGGAAATGATATTTATGGTTTTTCTATTGAAAACATTTTTTTAATTACTTGATTACGAGTGGCTCAAGTAAGGACATTTCATTATATAATAATGCATATTATTGCAAGATACAATCCCTGTAGTGCATGACAAAATCTGTAAAATTGTTAGTATTTAGTATCTGTAAACAATTTTTATGTACTTTTACATATAGCTAGCAACAGGAAAGACTAATTTCCAGGTTAGCATTTGAGGACGACGGAAGTTATACTGAATATGATATGTTGTATGTTACCGATTAGGATTATAAATATATGTTAGTGCTGTGTTGTTTGTCTTATGGCTCTCAACATTTCTTTTAGTTTGTTAGATTTATTTCTCTGAAACTTTTACAGACTACAGAAATCTGTATTAGGTAAGAGTAAGCAAGAACATCATATTGCGTAGAATTAATTTTTTATATGCTTGGATTGAATAAACTTGATGAATACAAAGCTATATGTATACATCTAAAAATTGTTTACTTGTTTATAAGACAAGTGCTTCATTCAGTAATACAGGTAGAACACAGAGTTCCTTGAAAAGTATTTTTTGTTTCAATTTTTATGTTCACTCATTCACTCACACATTCTCTTCTTATTATGATGAGACATGAGAGACTCATCAAGTTTTCATTACAATAGCTTTGTATATAAGGGTTATTTATATATGAAAATGTTCAATGTCATTGGCAAGACACTATTCATTGAGCAAGAACTGGCAATGAGAAGTTGTGTACAGTGTACACATAATGTGTATATATGTAGTGTTATTTCTTGAATCTCAGTTCAAAATAATAAGAAAAAGTCTGGAAATCATAATTGATATCATAAGGTATAAATGCGATGTCAGATGTGTGTTGTACTGGATAGAGATAATAGCTGAAAGTTTTATTTCACATTACAATTGTATACTCAGGAGATTACATTATCTTTAGTTTATAAACCTCATACTAATAAGAAGAATTAACAACAGGATAAGTCAATATTTTTAGCTACCAACTAGTAAGTTTACGTTATTGTCATTGTCACTCTCTCAGTGCAAGAAAATTATTCTTGTGTGTATAGCCGAACCAGAGTATTATCTCAGTTGAGCTAAAATAATCTATAGTCGTAGCAAATACATAGTTTAAAAGTGTGTGAGTAAGTACAAGTTGTACAAGGTGAGCAAGTCTAAAAAGCTTTTTGTAGGAAACAAAAAGGAAGAAGACAAAAGTATAAACAACGTGCAATGAAATTAATAGTACTTATTTAGATATTTCTTCCGTTGACTGAATTTACTATACGTTTACATCTCATGTATAAAATAATTTTGAAATTAGAAACTACAGTATATTTTATTACTCTAAAGAACATTATATTTATTATGTGGCTAAATATCTTTTTTGTGTCTTTTTTATATCTCAGATTTCGTCATTTAAACAATGAGCTTTCAATATCTACTATTTGATAACATCCTCCTCCTTCTGCTAATAATGACGGATTACATGAAAGAGATGACATGGAGTTGAACATTCCTTGTGCAAAAGTGTTTACAAAATATCACTAACAACACCATCATCAAAAAAGTTAACTATAGAGACTGAGAGATTATTCTTCAAGAAAAATCATCAACAAAATGGCCAACCTATTTACACCAGCAACATTTTTTAGACTAGCAGATGCTTGTCTGCTAGGCTTAGTCTTCTTAGTTCAAAGTGTAACCATGAACTTTTTTATAATAAGTCACTATCCAAACTCATCCTTACCATTCTTATGGTTTCTTAGTGATTTTTTTGTACTTCTCATGTTTTCCCTTACATTGTTCCTAGCCTATCGTGTTGAGTCTAAGGCACGACGACGAGAAAAATCTTCACTCAATTCAAGCAACGCATCAGTGTCAATTAATAATGTCTCATTATCACGCCCAAATAGTCGTACAAGTAATAGAAGTGACAATAATAAAGGTGCTGGTGCTGGAAACAACAGTATTATTAAAGAAAATTCTGAAACATGGTTTCCATTACATTTTCTATGTTTTACTCAAGTATCAAAGTTGCCATTTAGTTATATAAGTTGGATTTGCTATGCTGTATTTCTTATTGCAAAAATTGTCATCTTGTTCAAAGCAGAGATACCACAAGGTAATTACATATAATAGCCACTTTTCACATAATGGTATATATGTAGTATATAATGACTTTTTAATTTGATTTTTTTGTTTGTTTGTTTTTTTTTGCATTTTTCTCAGAACTAAGTCCTGATGGATGGGCTGGACCACAATTAGTAAAATTGTGTATAGGATTATCAGCAATTGTATTTACTTTGTTGGCTGAAGCTCATAATGATGCAACTGCTGCTGAGGAACCTGTTAGAAAGTCATATGTCAGTAGTTTAGCTTATGGAACAGCTTTAGAAATACTTGACTCGGTATTGTACAACTTGATGCAAATAAAATGATACATCTAAAACATAATATATATTTTTTAAATATTTCTATATTATATAGGCAAGTTTTCTAACTTTGCTCATTGGATCTGAAAGTCATCTTGTATATACTTATGGTTTTGAAAACTTTATTATTATTCTCTCTTCTGTCAATATGATTTTACCAGCAATTGCTTTGTACAAGCTAAGTCTCTCTGATTTCGGAAGAAATTATCCTGTGCCATTAGAAACTTTATATAAATTCCTTCACTTAATCCTAGTCAATGGATCTTATCTTGGAGTTAGAGTTTACCTGTGGTCAATGTTTTCTACAGATACTTCAATTTTTCTTATAAAAAATATATATTCAATTATTGCCTTCTTCCGAGGAATCTATCCAGATTTACAAAAGCTAGATGTTTATTGGAAACAAAGATCACATCACCATCACGCTCAAGATGATGGTGATAATAGAAATAATATTCCATTAGAATAAAATCGAAAATACTTTTCGTGAAATCAATTAAAGAAACAAACAGTTTGTTCCAATAATGATAATAATATGAAATATATAATAACAATAATATACATTCCTTACAAGACTGATTGATTGATATATAACATTCTACTATTATAGAAAATTTATATAACAATTGACAATGTAAGTAAATGATACAAAAAATGTTTCTCTAAATAAGGATTCTCATGATGAGAATCTCATCATAAAATGTAATGCTTGAATTGTATGAACTTTTTGTTATATTCAGAGATCTGACATGTTGTTTGTGTTGTGTGTCTATTCTTGTAATAATAATAAGATTGAATTAAAGAAAAAACAACTCTTGTTACTGCTCATGAAACTCATGATGTATACATATAAATATATTTATGCTAAAAATAATTTTTGAGGAAACGTTAAACGCGAACAAATTAAGCAAATACTTATATATATTGTGTAATAATTTGAAAAAATGTATTTTTCTTTCTTGAAATATCTCTGTATTATTATTGTTCATACATTTTGTTAAAAGAGAGACGTAAATAAATACTAGAAATAAAATTAATAAAAATAAATTGATCTTATTTATCATTTCTTTGTTCCATGTTAAAAGTTGTATGCTACAGCTAAATCATGCGCTGACGAGCTTTCATGCCGACACATGCGCATTTCTATTTTCGAGAATTCGAGTCATTTCTTTTCAAGCAGTTGCCAAAGAAGAAGCAGATTTTTTATTGTCCTGTTTTTTTGTGATTTCTTTGAAATTTCTGAAACAATTTGTTGTCAAAATGGCTCATTCATCAGACCCGAATCAATCAATTGAAGAACGACGTCGTAATCTCGAAGATTATGAGTGGTTGGAATTGGGAACCGTCAACAATGGAATGGAAACTTGTCCATATAATGCATCACATGTTGTTTCTGTTTTCAAGTTTGCTCGTCACTTGATGCGTTGTCGTGATGTAATTCATTAATATATAAATTGTGATGAAACAAATTATTAATATTCTGCTTTTTTATTCTTTTCAGTTGCATCCTCATCTAAAAGAGAAAATTATTATTTGTGAATACAACAATTTGCATCATGTTCGCAAAGATTTGATGAACGCTCATTTGGAATTTTGTCGAAGTTACCAAGTTTTGAGAACTGCTACAAAGAATGCAAAAGCTTTGGAGGAAAAAATGCAACAGGCTAATGAGAGAAGTAAGTTCATTTCATATAAATAAAGTAAAAGTAGTTATAATAATATACTAAATAAATTCATTGATATTTTTTAATCATATTAGACACCATTCTGGATGTTAAAGCGTTGAGCAAGAGAGTTAAACAACCAGATGATGAACCAGACGAAGGAGAGTTTAAACCTGACCCATGGGACATTTAAATATAATGATGTCGTATTCGAAGCTCATAATATTAAGATTACTCATTTAAATATATACTTAACATAATTTAAATTCAGTTTTTGTTAGAGAAATACTTGATGTTAAACTTGATATTCCAAAAATATTCTTTCTACATTTGACATTATTTTCAGTATAATTATAACTCAATTTAGCTTCCAGTTAAAGGAATTTCAATTTTTCAATATATAAGTACTTAATACAGTAGAAGACAAATAAATTGACTAGATTTTTTAAAATGGAAAAAAGTAGTTTAGGATCTTCTTATTCAGTCTATTTGTTATTCATGACGATTTTGTATCTATTTTATCTATCATATCTTGTTGCATAGACTCTATATATTATATGTAGACAGACTAGAATTTTTACTCAACAGTCTGCCGCCTCTCTAATTCAAACACGAGGAAATTCTCACATAAAATCTTTCTTAGATAGATCATCACTATCACCTGCTAGTGGTAGCTGATGAGTCAAAGGATCTCTCATCATCATTTGATGATGACTCATATTTAATCCTCTTTACTTAGTTTTTTCTATAGCTAGAAGGCTCAGTAAACAAATCTACTACTTACTAGAAAGTGATCTTCTACCACTTGACACCACAGTGCTTTAAATACAAAATAACTACTATTTACTTCTACACCAGTAAATAACAATAAAATAGCCTTTATTACTATAAAAACCAACTTTCCTTTTTATTTTGTCTTGAGAAAGAAATAATGTAAGTCAATAAAACGAAACTAAATCTAAGTTTTCATCCTGAAATTGTTTGTGATTATCTAATTATATTTCAGAAAATGGAAGAGGAAAGAGCACCAGTGCCTCAAGCTGCTCCACGTCGTTCTAGAGATGAACAACAACAACCTGTTACTGAGCCTCAAACTGAAAATTGTTCTTTATTTTTGGCCCTCCATGCTGATGCATTTCAAGCAACAAGAGAAGCACAAAGACTTGACAGTCAAGGAACAAAAGAATTAGCATTTAATGCATATCAAAAAGCTCTACAAATCATTGACAAGGCTGTCAACTTGGCTCATGGTGGTGGCTACCCGCAGAATGAAGCAGGACAAATTGATGAAATGACATACAAGATGCGTATGACAAAGTAAGTTCCCATTCACTGTTGATGCTTGTCTTTTTGTAGAATAGTAAAATCATATTTACTAAAATTTATATATTTATTTAATGTATTATTTTCAGAAAAGAAATATTGGAAAGAATTAGTGAATTACAAGCTTCATCTCATTCATCACCAAGTTATCTAGATGGTATAAAAATATACAAATCTCTCTGTACTATAAGTAAATATAATAAATTTTTTTATGTAAATCTTTTTAAAAAAAGGTCCTACAACTGCTCCACCATTAACTTATAATCAAGCTAGTGGAACAACTCAATTACCATCTTATGGTGAACTATCTGCTGCTTTAGATGAAATAGCTACGGAGCAATCAACAATGATGAATCCATTACCAATAAATGCTCAAGAAATTTATACAATTCCAGACAATGTTCAGATATATTTCATTAGTTCAGATGAAAATGTATCTGCGCCCTCCTATCCCAGTTTCCTCAGAATTGTTGTTACTCAGTCAGGTCGGCACAAGATAATTTACATTTATAATTATCAAAAATAAGTTTGATTGATTGTTTATTAAAATATTTAGCTGAAATTATTCAAGGTGAACAAAGTAGTCGTAATAATACACAACAGCAAGAAATTCCTGCATTCCTTCAAATATCAGATTGGACGTATCCACTTATTCCAAATCAATCACCAATTTTGAGGTCAACAGAAGGAACTTATATATTTCCAGATTTTAGCTCTACAGTGCCTGGTACATTTTTACTCATAACATTTATAGTTATACAGTATAAATTGTAGTAGCTTTGTTTTTCATTTTCAGGCTCGACTGTTGGATTAATTCTACCACCAAGCTTGAGCCAAGATCAAAGACAGGCTTTTGAGGATATACTTTGTCAATTACTAGGATTGTCATTTATTCCACAGGGTCCAACTGATGAAGAATTAGCTGTAGCAACAAGACAAAGTGAAAAACCTCCAAGACCTCCAGCTCCTAGCAGAGTTGCACCAGATGAGTTACAACAACCAAAGATGATGAGCACAAAAATTGCTGAAGGTTTGATAACAGGTGTGAATTGAGAGCTTTTTGCCTGCTACACATGCATTTGTAATATATGTATATTATATCATGCTTATATAAATAATCAGGTTTAATTTGTGTGTTAAATGCAACTTGTATGAAGAATCTCAGGATTTGGGGACTAAAACTATTTGTGGTGAACTAATGACCTTTTTTACTTACAAAAAAAACAAAAACAGTTTAAGCTATATTTGTAAAATGCTTTTGGCTGAATAAGCTTTTCAAGCAGAGAGAATGATGTAATATGTTTGTCGCTTTTTTGAGCAACAAATAATAATGTTTGCTTTAAATAGGTTTACTTAGAATTTTGTTTGCCAAGTGTGTTTGTAAAAAATATTTATAATATTTTGTTTAATTACTTATATATGTATATAATATACTTTTTTGTAGCTTTATAATAAGTAATAGTGCAAGATTGATTTGAAATTGCATTTTTTAATAATATATAGGGGCTGATGCTATTTCCAGAGGTCTTGCATATGGTGCTGTGAAAACATCAGAATATTTAGATAAAGGAACATCATATCTTGCTAGTAAGTTGGACCCATTACCAAATGAACAACGGCCAGTAATTTCTCCACAAGTAAGATCTGGTATGAAAACAGCAAAAGTTGTTAGTGGAAAGGCAGTTCAAGTTAGTGGATTTCTTGGTAAGTTAATAATACACAAGATATCATGGGAAAACTATTCATTTGGTAAAAATTGTATAATTGTTTATAATAGTGAGTCAAGTAGGAAGAGCAACATTGGCATTAGGAAGACAAGTTGCTCCACATATTCATAGAGCTTCAACAAAAATCTTGGCCAAAACTAGTACTGGAGGAGATGAAGAACAAGCTTGTAAAAAGATGGATCAAGTTTTAGAGGTTACTGGTGGAGCTGCCGTTGGATTTTCGACTGTCTATTTTGGATTAGAAAATGCAGCAAAAACTTTAGCTTCTTCATTAGCAAATAATACTGTTACAATTATTAATCATAGATATGGAGATGAATGTAAAGAGTTAGCACAAGACTGTGCAGTTACTACAGGAAATGTTGCAATGACAGCATGGAATACTAAAGCTCTAGGTCCAAAATCTCTTGCTAAAAGAGGTAATAATTATAGATATATATTCAATCAATGAAGAGATGTATCACGAGAATTATTGCATTACATTTTAGCTGCCAAAGATACTGGAAAGATAATACTCAAAGGTAAAGGAGGAGCACACGACAAATCTGGACCACCACCACCACCACCTGCAGCACCAACAATCTAAAAAATAAATGTAACAATTGGATCTGATGAAAAATGTTCTACCTGAATGAGAAAATAATATTACTATGATACTATTAGAAAATGTAATATAATATGTTTAACCGCGCTATATGATGATTTATTCTAAGAATCTCTATTCTTTATATAATGTAAGCAACAGAATTTGTGAGTTTGTTTGAGCACTAACTACTTTTGAATGAAAATGAACCTATGTCAATTTAATTATTGCGCAATGCGAAACGAGGGACCACGTTTCTCATTTTTGCATTACGGGCCTCAAAGCTTCAAATCCAGCATCTTTAAAAAAAATTCAAGAACACTTAAATTGGAATTTAACTTAAAAGTAAAAATGTATATATCTTTCAGAAAACCAAACAGTATTTTTATGTCTGTGGACTATCCATCCAAAACAATCATATAAAACATATCACGTATAGGAATATATATAAAATTTAAAATGATAATAAACAACAATGTGCGTGCAGTATTTTAAGTATATTGTTGTGTATATAATACGTTTTACTACTTACTTACTTACTTACATAATCATGAAATTCATGAAGGCCTGCCTGTCATATTGTAGTGCATTGATTTTTTGCATGAAATTTCAGCATATTGCGTAATGCAATGCATAAGAAAGAATAGAGCAAGCGGGTGTTTAGAATTTTTTATTTATAGTTAAATTCACACAGCTGCTGTCATGATAAAATGTGAGTGCGTCTATCAAACTAATTAATCAAGCAAAACCAATTCTTAATTTATATAACTAAAGTGTAATGTGCATTTGTCTAACCGTTGCTTTGTATTGTAATGTAATGTGAAACTCGTTTTATAACTAACACTACACTAACCATGTGCAGCAGTAAAGTGAGTCATCTTCTACCACGACCAGGAGATCAAATCATCAGTTTCATTTAAGTCAACTCATCCAAGGTAAATGAAATAATGTTATTGATTATTAATAACCATTTCTCTTGTTTGTTGTTATTCATATACAGTATAAAATGTATACTAATTACTACATACTATGCTACGCTATTGGGCTATTGCATATTACATTACACGTTGCTTGTGTTCGTCGTCAGAAGTTTTGAAAAAACTTAAATACAAATCCCTTTTAAATTAAAATTGGCGAACCTAATTTCAGTTGACAATTCCCAGGCGTTTAGATTTTCAACATGTTTAGAACCCTTATATAATATGTTAATAATCTAATAATATGTTAATTTTGTCAGTTCGTCATAGTATTAAAGTAATTGTTTCCGAACTTTGCTAGCTACATAGTGCTATGCTATATATATATTGGTTGATTGCTGTAACTGTCGGATTGAGATTACAGATTATTAAGAATCTCAATTTGATATTCTCATTCTGTAGTTCAATCTCCAAAAATATAAAGTGATTTTTCATTTAATTTGTCATTTAGAATAGCAAGCAAGTTCCCAATACTTATTGACACCAAGAAAAAAAGCTTCTTTCTTGTTATATACTATGCGTCGCATGCTATATGAGTAATCTTGATCTTTAAGTATCATTATCCAGCCACTAGTATACTGGATATGAGAATTACATATATGTAAAAGGTTGTGTATTTTATACTTAAAACAGCTGAAGAGGAAGACCTCTTTTTGGTAAATCTCTATACAGGAGATAATGTTGCTGAGGTTTGCTTTTGCTCGAATCTTTTTTAGTTTTTACCATTGAGATGAGATTGAGGTGTAGACAGAGCTCGTGAGAAGAGTTCATTGTACCCTTTTGAGCATTTTAGTTTTGCTTACATTAGTAGCTTTTTATACATTGTTCTCTTCTGCCAGTAGTCTCATCTCACTCACAGAGTAGATGTGCTACTAATAGACCGTTGTTTTTACTAGCTTCTGAGATCTCTTATTCTTTGTATCTATCTTAGCATCAAATCCTCTGTGAAAATAATATCTTCATTTTGGCTACCTCTTCAACATTCAGTTTAGACTTTTAGAGAAAATATACTTTTGTATTTGTTTTATAAACTAAAATAGACAAAATTAGTACTACATTTTGAGACATAAACAGAAGTGGAAGTTTGTGCCGAATAAGTACTTAAATAAAGGTTATTATGCTGTGCAGTCATTCAATATTAAATTCAAAGGTGATTTTTTACACTCATTTTTCTCTCAACACCTGCCGCATCATTTGTAATATAAATAAATATTATTACAAGAGTTACACGTGTATGATCTTACACTGCAGTATGTACCGTACTCATAAGTATACAAGTTTATGTTTAAACATACCTATTATCTACATCAGTAATAAAATATTTAGTACAAATTGTGCACATTAGAAGCAAAAGTATTACGATATGGCTCTACTCAATAGAGTTTTAGAAGAGTGTGCACAAAAGCTATAGACTGTATTAGATGAATAACCAAAGTTAACTACTACACAATATAAAAAGTAGTATACGTGTGGAGTTTATTTAACAACAACAAGGACATTCTTTTAATGTGTGTTCATATGAAAATTTTGTTTTTTTGTCATTTAATAACAACGTGGCAAAGTGATATTGACAGGATGGATTAGAGAAATGTTTGTATACTTCTTTCACGTGAGAGACAACTAAAAATTTACATAAGGTGAGAAAACTCATTTACTAGAATATGTGAATTATTTCATTTAAAATGAGCTGTATGACAATTAGCTTAAAAATTGTAGCTTAAGATACTACCAGAGTCATAAAAGTCGATAGTAAAATCTAGTTTACTTTTAGTGAAAGCCATGCTATATATAATAAGTACCTCTAAGCAGTCTTAAATTGAAGAGCATGTATGTAGATAGGATAGAGAGCATGACTTATGCATACTGCATAGTTTATAGAATTATCTTTTTTTGTCTTTTGTTCTAGCATTGATAAAATAGCTAATTAAAGTTGTTCTTTTCCTAATGTCATCCATAAAGTTCTTAGCAATGCGGTACTAACTATATACGACTGAGTGTTATAATAGAAATTTATTACTCATTCGTGCAGTTCACTTTAAGTAAGTCTGTATTACATTATTATGCAGCAAAGAGAAATTTATTTTATGTTTTTGTAAGTACATAGTGTGTAGTCAAGCATTTGCCTGTAAACAATTTATTTATTTAACACCTTCAGTTTCAATTTTCTAAATAGTGATCTTGTAGTTGAACAGAAAACTTCTTTTCTCATATTATCTATTCTCTTATACGTCTTACTATTAAAAATTAACTAAGTGAATTAGTTACTTTTTTAGTGAAAAGCTTTAAATTGTAAAATGTAAAGGTTGGAAGTTTCAACTTGAAACATTGAAAAAACATCTACAAATTGAAATTTAAACTATTGGACTGCAAACTCAAATTCTTTTGTAACAGTAGCTTCAAAGGTTTTCCAGTGAATAAGTCAACAAGTGTTAATTGCAGTTAACCAGATTTCATTTAGTTCATAGTTATCCTGACAGAGATATTCCGACTAATCCATAATTATCCCTTCCTGGTGTGTTATGTACAGGGGTATCCCTAAGTTTATGAATTGAATTGTTTTTATTCTTATGGTAAGTAGTTTGCCGACTTCTATGTTATATACACAATGAATAGAATTGATATCATATTAGCAATCCTTGATTGGAATCTTGAGACAATCAATTCACTCACTCACACTTTTTTGCTTTGAGAGAGTATGTATAAACAACAATATGAAATAGGCAACCAATAATTACATTACAAATGTGACTATCATATATGAATATGTGGCGTATTTACCTTGACCTTTGATTTGGTAAAACCATTAAAATATAGTAAGTAGTTAGTGGGGTACTATGAGTTTTTTTTGTCGCCTTATTATTCATTCATGTATTCATTCTATTTGCAAGATGAAGATGTAAATGCAAATGTAACAGAATGATCAGTTCATTTTATACAAGTTGTTTAATTTTTATATTTGTATAATGGAGGCTTGATAGAAATGTGTGATAAAAAGTTGACAAGCAAGAGAGGGACTCATTTATGCTTCTTGAAAAAAAACGTTTTTTTTTGTTGTAAAGAAATGCGGAATATCAATATAGTTTATAGTAGTAATAGTAGTATATAGTTAGTAAGAAGCATTAATGACATGTAGTTGTCATCGAGAGAGTGATAGCAGTTGTAATTTTTCTGATATGTAATGAATCATCGACTAATTAATTGCTTGCTTTTCTATTCCCGTGTAGTCTAGAAACTTCAAGGTACTTTACTCTCATGTAATAATAATAATAATAATAATAAAAAAAGGACTTTTTGCAGATGATGTGATATGAGTGACTACATTTACTTTAAGTAGCTAGGAGAGGAGTATTGTAACTTGGTCTAAATGCAAGTCAGATAGATAGACATTGACATTGAAACTATTGAAACTTCGAATGAGCAACTCACGTTGTTGTCAGTATATAAAATCACTCTTCATAATCTTTTCGTAGTGATGTCATTCAATAAGCACAATTGAATTTAAGCAGCAAAAATAATTACTATTAGGTACTAAATAGTAAAGTTAGCAAGTTAGAACTCTGATAATTTTTTCTAAACTGGATAGATAGATGAATGATGATGATGACTTGTACAATTGAACTAATAAGTTTTGTTCATATGGCTATATTACTGTTTCATATTGAGTAGTATTGCTGAAGTACATATGTACATTGTAAGTAGTATATACACACAGGACTGGAATTATTATAATTGTAATTCTATTCTCTATTAGTAGGAAATGAAATGAAGCGGCACGATAGTATTATTGTAAATAGTTTTTGATACTCATTTTACTTTCCTTATATGGAGATGATATTCAATTGGTTGTCATTCATTTAGCATTCAACATGTTTCTTTTATTCTTTCACTGACTTGGCTTGCTCGACTCAATGTCTAAAAACTACAACATACTAATAAAGTTGAATATATAGATATTTTTTTACTATTATTATTTACACTGTTTGCTTGAGAGAACAACGAACAAGTGATGAGAGCGGACAATGGAAATGGAAATGAAATGATGAGAAAAAGTTGATTTGGATTGAATGGATATGTTGTATCTGTATTCGTGAAGGCTCTCGACTGGACCACACACAAAAGATTACTAGAAAGAAAAATAATAGTGATAGGGATAAACTCTTTCAAGTACATATTTCATATTTAGTTGGATAACTTTATTCAGTAGCAAGTTGAAGCTTCAGCTGTTTTGTTTAGTCGAAATTATTTAATTGATTTGTAGAATTGAACAACTTTAATTATCGGTTTGAGCTCTTTGAAGAATCACCGAGGTCAATTAAGATTGAATCAATTTTACTCAATTAAGAACTAAGACATTTGAATTTGTTTAGTGAAAAAATGTTAGCATTGTATTTTGAACTGGTAAGTAAGCAGTACGCATAAATAACACTTTTCGGTCTCTAGAAAAGCGTTGTACATTTGGATAATATTTCTTTGCTACATCTATATCCTTTACATAATAATATATTTTTAGTACGATACAAATGTATATTAAAAGATTTTAATCGTCGAATGTTTTTTGTTGTTGCAGCAATTGTGTCCTGGAAAGAAAATGAGTGCGAGTGGTGGATTACTCAAGAGAGACAGCAGCAGAAAAGATGAGATTGAGGATGACTCATGTTCAAGTGTGACAACAACCACCAATTCATCTATCAATTGTTTGAATACAGGTTCAGCAGCACTGCAACTACAACAGTCATCCATGACTGCAAGACCACATCCTCTTAGTTGCTCAATTTGTAGAGATAAATTCAAAAATCCAAAGGTAAGGACAAGGTTAAAGTATATATATAGTATGAAATATAAAATATGTAGTCAAGCAAAAGTAATTATGATACTGTAGTCATGAATCTCATGTGAAAATAAGACAGTAATTATACAGCACAAAACGAAATGAAATGTGATAGGCTAATTTGTTATTTGTTGATTCCTCTTGATGATAGCAAAGAGTTTTAGCTTTTTTTTATTACTACCTCATCCTTATTTTTGTTTACAATTTTAACTCTTATCTTTGTTCAGCCGTGTCTCCTCTTTGTATTATGCATAATAATTACTGTTTAATTGCTACTAATAAATTCCAATATGTGATTTAAAGTTTATGGGATTTTCATGTAGAGTAGATTGTATTATATACTCCTGTGTTCTCTTTCTCATGAACAGGATGTTGTAGTTGTTAGGTGTGATCTCTGAAAGGGTGACAACATGACACGATTCAATTTTTAATGTTGTAGCTTTTTTTTTGTAAAATTTGTTAATGTATATAACAGATAGACAGTATATTTGTATAAATATATACTACGTACGTTGTTGACAAAAGTTTATTATTTTTTTTTCAGGTGTTAGCATGTCTGCATACATTTTGTGAGTTGTGTTTAATTTCCTACTTGCCACCGGAGAGTCTCACGCTTACCTGTCCTGATTGTGGACAGCAGTCCATCTTACCGGAAAAAGGAGTAATTATATATACAAATTGGAAAATAGATTATTATATTATATATTGTGACTTTCTTTACAGATTTCTGCACTACAAACAAATTTTTGTGTCACAAGTTTATCATCTCGTATGGATTCTTTGACGTCGTTACCATCATCATCATCTACTCAGTCAACTACACAACAAATAATGTGTGGTAAATGCTTAGTCAATGATAAAATTGCCAAATTCAAGTGCACTCAATGTCAACTGCATCTCTGCCCGGAATGCAAATCGTCCACTGCAGCTACTACGGCTATTGTTGAGAAGGTAAGATTCATTGTATCATTTTGCCCCATCAAGGTTTATTCTGCTCATTCATCAGTGCAGTAGTAGTCACTGACTACTAGTCAGTATAGTAGTGATGAGCAATTTAATTGTAGGTGAAGTAATGAAGTAATGTTAAATTGAATTTTCAGATCGAAATTGAAAATGGGAGTGGTGATAAAAATCAATGTCAACACAAGCAATTAAATGAATTGTCACTATTTATAAGAGATGATACTGATGAGAATAAAAGTAGTCAACAAGGTTATAGTAGTAAATCTGAATGTGTTAGTGAGAAAGTAAACGGACAAAATAATCACAACAATAAGTCTTCGTCTGCTAATTCAACATCATCAACAGATCCAAACTTGTCAAGATATCTATATTGTCCAAGTCATGCAGGTAATTAAAAAGATTTTAAATTTTTCTTGAGCCTTTTATATTGAACCTTTTCTCTCCAACTCTGTGAATGAACTGTGTGGCCTTTTTAATATGTAGTGACAGTAGTACATCAAAAACTATCATTACTGACTGACTATTCTATTTACACAGAATACATGCATACTGAAATTATTGATATTTCTGAATATTTTTTTATTGTGTCAAGTGACCTTGTGAAATATGGTTTAGTAAATGTAATAATATGTTACGAATTGACTCGAGTATGTGTAGTATTTAGTAGTTTTTTTACCTATACAAAGGAAAAACATTTTCACGTTGTTTGTTGTAGTTTGTCGTGCAAGCGTGAAATACTATTTAGCTGAGATTAAGTGACTAACTAAAATAGTGACTTGAATGCATGTATGTGTGTTTGTAACTGACTATTAATGGGACAATTGACCTTGGTTTGAGAAAAAGGAACTCTCTTGTTTTAGTATTGAATTTTCTTCTTCAGTTGTTTACATAACATACGACACTCTATAGACAATTTGACTTTGGGTGTCTACCTAACTTTGTTTTGAAAATCTTGTGGATTATACTAAATTTTTCTAAATAGAAAATGTCATAACTGTTTTATTGTTGACTAGGTCAAACACTGAGATTTTTTTGTCGTGATTGTGATACGGCTGTATGCAGGTAATATATACATATATGATACTTTTATGACATGCTAGACAAAATATTAAAATGACATTTCTATTTAATATGAGCAGTAGTTGTACTGATATTGAGCACGGAAGACACAGAACTATCAGAGTCATGGATGCTGTTTCAGATGAAAAGATACGACTCAAGGAATTGCTTACAACTGTTAGGGGAAAGGTGTGTAATTAAGAATATTAGCATATATATTCTCAAATATAAAATATTTGTTGTAAAATTTAGGTTGACAACCTAGAAAACACTTTATCTATGAGTAATGATGCCGTTGGGACTTTAGAAAAGAGAAAGATTGAAGCTGTAGCTCTAATTGATATGAAATTTGACAATCTCATTGACAAGTTGAAACAGAGGAGACAAAAGCTTTTAGATGATTTAAATAAACAAGTTGACCAGAAAACGGAGCACATACGTAAGAAACTTCAACCAACACTATCAATCATATTAAACAATAATCATACATGTATGTCTCTTTTAATAAATAAAATATAGAAACATGGAGAGAAGAATTATCAACTCAATTAAAGGATATTGATGAGTGTTGTGCATTGACAGAGAAAGCTTTAAGTCAAGAAAATGAGACAGAAATCTTATTTGTAAAGAAACAAATTGGAGAGAGGCTCGAAGAATATGGAAAAATGAACGTGTCTTCCATGCAGGCTATCATAGATGATTCGTTAGAGTAAGTAGTCTAGTATTGAAACTTTTTAGAGTGTTTTTTAAATATATCATATATTTCTGTTCTTTAAATAGATTTGATAGTAGTTCTTTTGAGCGTGTTGATATTGAGAATTTGGGTCGTATTGTGTCGCTTTTACACAAAAGTTGGGCAGTATCTGGTGGCGAAGTTATTGAGTCACGTTGTGTTCCAGTTGGTCGTCGTCATTTCCTTAGACTACATCTTCTCTCACCTCAACATTCATCATCACATCACCAAGCTTTAAATGTTTCTGTAGACGAAATTACTGTGACGTCCTCTTCTAAAGACTGTGTATTTTCTCTTGAGCAACCACGAGAATCTGATAATCATTCATTTATCATTCGCTTCCTTGTATCTCGAGTCATTTCTTTCCATTTGTCTGTTCTTGTCAGGTAAAAAATAATTATTTTTACAACTTTTTTCATTGTTTTTTGTTTACTATTGTCACCCGTTGATACTATTGATTACTATGAATCTTAATCTTTTAGAAATCAACATATTTCCGGAAGTCCATTCCAATTTCACGCTTATGATCCTGACGAACAGAGATGTAGTCAAAGTCCAATTCCATTAAGCAATATCAATGGTGGTGGAATTATATCTCCAAGTTCACCAAGTAACCATCATCATCATCATTCAATTCATTCTTCTGCTTCTTCCTCTTATGGACAACATGGAATAAATTCTCGTATTCCAAGATGTTCTGCTAATGGTGGAGGATCTGTATCAATTTCACCAAGATCTAGAGTTTCTACACCAACAAAAAGATATTATTCAACTAATGGACTGAGTAGAGCAAGTAATGGTGGTGGTTCTGTGCATGGACTTTCAAGTGTTAGAAAAAGTGCAGCTATAGATGATGATCTAATTCTTAAGATTGGAATACATGGAAGAGGACGTGGCGAATTTACAAATCCTCAAGGTGTAGCATCATCACCTAATGGAAGACTTATTGTAACAGACTCAAATAATCAATGCGTCCAAATATTTGACAACACTGGAGAGTGTAAACTACGATTTGGTGTTCGTGGAAGAACCGTAGGACAACTTCAAAGGCCAGTTGGTGTAGTTATATTTCCATCAAATGGAAATATTGCTATTGCTGATTATGATAACAAATGGATTTCAATATTTGATCCAAATGGAAAATTTATGAGTAGAATTGGTCATGGCAAATTACTAGGCCCGAAAGGGCTAGCTGTAGATGCAAATGGACTTATTTATGTTGTTGATAACAAGGCTTCATGTATTCTTATATTTTTACCAAATGGAAAATTATTAAATAAATTTGGTTCAAGAGGAAATGATGAAGGTCAATTTGCGGGGCCACACTTTGTTGCTGTAAATTCCAAAGGGTATATTATAGTTACAGACTTTCATAATCATTGTGTAAAGGTGAGTGAGTGACGTGACAATATTGTAATTGATAAAGTACCGTCATAATTTTATAGTATATATTATCTATCTTAGGTATTTGATCAAGATGGTGACTACTTGTATTGTTTTGGTTCAAATGGTGAAGGAAATGGACAGTTTAATGCTCCAACAGGAGTTGCAGTAGATAAAGATGACAATATTTTAGTTGCTGACTGGGGAAATTCGAGAATACAAATTTTCGATAGCCAAGGCTCATTTCTGTCTTATGTCTCGACAACTGCTGAACCACTTTACGGACCGCAAGGGCTATGTGTGACTGTCGATGGCTATGTTGCCATTGCTGATTCGGGAAATCATTGTATTAAGTAAGCAATTCTTTGTTGTCACTTTGATTTACATATGATATTAATGACTTTTACAATTTTTCCAGATTATATAAATATTCAACAGAGGCTAATACTACTACTGCTCATACAACAGCTTCTTAAAATTTAATTATTATATAAATCAACTCATCATAATAAAAAATTGATAAAAGTTTTTCGCCTTCCACAATCATCAGACTCTTTATATAACAGAAGAAGAAGAAAAAGAATCTCTGTCCAAGGAGGAACAAATTACGCCATAAAATGTTTAAGTAAAGGGTGATAATATATATTATATAATATTTAATTTAATTTTAGGGTCTGATTATTATCATTGTGTATTATTATAGTTTAGAAAGTACCTTTTGTGACCTATGAGTATTCATATATAGTTACCTGCCTAGTTGGACAATTAGTACTTGTCGTATTTACTATTATTAGTGGTGGCTAAAGTCCTTATGGAAATATAAAACTTATTTCTGTTTGTTTCCTAGTTAATATAAAGTGTAATGTGATTGTCATCGATCATTTACTATTATTTAGTATTGTTTACTTTTTTAAGTACTTTATTAGTATTATGATTATTATTCAATCAATTGTAATAGTATGGTACAAGAAAATATTGTATTGCACGTGCTGGTATTTGTGAAGATATAATATAAGTTTTTAAAAAACTAGTTTTGACGCTGTGGTAGCTACTACACATATAAAGAAACAAGAACTATCATATTCTAAAAAAATAAACCAAAGTTTAGCCATATGTCATGTGTAAAAATAGTAATATTTGAGGCTGCTACATTTTCAGGCATTATTATTAAATATTGAAATATAATAAATGTATTAGATATAAACTATTAAGTACCACATAGACATAATAAAACAAAACTATTTATAACCAAAACCAAAGCTGCTGGAGATTATCATGGTGAGATTTTTAGAGTTGTTATAAATTATGTGTTGTGTATTGTTCCAAAGAAAAAAAACTATTATTATAATATAGTGAGAAATAAAAACAAATATGAGAATATTATATGACAAATAAAATAATGACTATTATTGTATTTTATTTATATGATTTGGCACATAGTAGCTAACAATTTATTGATATATATTTATTATATTGCACTTTCTATTGAACTCATTTGCACTTTTTTCTATGTGTCTATTTTTGATACGACATTTTACTATTCTAAAGGATTCAAAATAAATTTTCACTGCTTATCCTTTTTATTTATGATGTTCGTTATGTGGTCCGTTCAATTCTGCGAGCTGGAATAATAGAAAGAACAACATATAAATACATTTCGATTTTCGACTACATTTTCTTACCTCTGCTTCTGAGTCAACTTCGTCCTCAGAACCATGCTCTGAGGGAGCTGGAGTTGTAGCACGAGACGAAGTTGGAGATGGTGGTTCTAAAATTAAAAATTACATCATAAAACCAATACGCAAGGACTTTATATCGGCAATCCGTATACTGCATTAGTGCGCATGCTTTACTCTCTAACACATATGAATGCAAAGCAAATATAACTTCTCCTACCTGAACTCCGTTTACTTATTTTACGTCCACGTTGACGCTCGCTATACTTTACAATTACTAACTCTTTGTCTTCATTTACAGTTATTTATTACATAAATTAGACTAATTAGTTAATTGATTTGATGAGTTAATCAATACCCCTTAATAATTTGATAGTCTATGGTGTTCAGTCATAATTAAACTTTCACACTTTCGGGGCAAATATAAGAAAATCAGAACGCACGGGCCCTATATAAAATTCAAGTGGCGTTGGCGTCGTGCAATGTCTCATTTTTTAATAAATACATAGATTCAATCAATTTAGTTAAACTCTTAATTAACTTATGGTCGATAGGCCATAACGAGCCGCTAGTATATATATATAGTGTGTACACTAGCAATCTAGAAATGATATTCCATAAGTCCTACTACATAAATATATATTTTTTTGCCTTCTTTGCTTGTATAAGCTTTCTTACTCTAAAGATATACGTTCGTTGTCTAGTGGGATTTGTACGGTAGTTCTTCTTCTTCTTGTTTACAGAATGAATAAAGCACCAAGGAGTCATGCAATTCACTGCATGAGCTTAGCTTAAGCTTATATATGGCTGTTGTAGTATATATATGATGTGAGTTGAGTACACAATAGAAAATGCACTATGACAAAATACTGTTTGTGAACTGAATGCAATGGCATGTCATATATGAACAAATGTTCAGTGAAATAAAATAAAATGAGCTACATAAGTTTTTTTTCTTCTACAAGGTATATACATATAAATACTAAATGTATACAGTGCGAGAAATTGTAAAAGTCTCAGTGCAATTTTGTGAGACTTTTGCTTAGAATATTTCTACATAATATGTGATACAATAGTCGAGGTCACATATGAAAAATCTAGGAACATGATAGAAAAGTCCGTCCTTGTATATGTTGTTATTAGGTTAGTGTGTATTACATTTTGAATATGAGCATCTTGAAACATTTATGTAGGAAACAAATTGCATTTTGTATATATAGCTTCTGGAGATTTAGTTTATGAGCTTATAATCTAGAGAGATGCAACAAACTTCAATTTCACACACATTTCACGATTCATGCTAATGTCATTTTCCTTTTATATGTAGTGCGAAACAAATTCATATAGCTTCAAACAAAATTCTACTACTCATTCATGTGAAATGTTTTTACCACCATCACTCACTTTTTGACATTTGCGGTTGGTTAGTATATAAGAAATAAATCTACATGTGGACAACATTAAGAACATAGCTAGCTACTCAATGTCAACTTCCAGTGGTTACATAGTCATAAGAAATGGACACTAATAACCTATATTTCTGTCGAGTCAAGTGACACAAAAAAGCTACAAGACACAAAATTATGTCTTATGTGAAAGAAGAGCAATGCAGCAAAAANACATAAAATTATGTCTTATGTGAAAGAAGAGCAATGCAGCAAAAAGTAATTTGAGAGATAGTGCCATTATTTTCATTCATAATTTAATAGTGTTGGCTCTACAATTTTGGTCTTACATGATAATGATGATGTGTTATTGTACAAGTTTTCTTTCAATCCGAGCAATGGGTACGTAACATAATAACAAAAGTGTAGTGACCGACTCTCTGGTAATCCACTGTCATTTGACAAAAAATGGACTTAATGGTTAAAGTGATACTTGAGCCAGAAGGAAATTGGTATATAAAAGAGTTCTTTTTCAATTTCGTATACATTTATAGTATATATATATACTTCTTATGTATGTATGTTAACGTCAATGTTTTACAGCATGAAATGACAGTTGAATTTGATGCTTCTTCTTCCTAAATGTAATTTTACTTTATAGTAGTGGTAAACCCAACAAGACATTTTGTGCTACAAACATCACTCATTCAAGTCAAGACGAAGAGTCACCTCAAAAACTAATCATTAGAATATCAAATGTGAGAATTTCAAATGCGGGTGACAACAATAGTCCAACCCAAGAAAATTGAATTGATTTGAATTATTAATTTCAAAGCTGAAATCGAAGGAAATATGAAATCAATATGATAAAATGCAAAGCAGCGCATTTCATAAGAGAGTAAAGTAGAGATTTTTACCTTGTAGAGGTCCACAAAAAATGAAGAAAATCAGTAGATAATACTGAAACAGAGAATAAGAGGAAGATGACAAGCTAAAAGATGATGACTTCATTTTAACATCAAGTGGCTGAGTATCTCCTGACTCTAAACTACTTTTCCTTTTCATCATGATTGATTGAACACTTTTTTGTCTTATAACTCGACAGTTATAATATACTATTGGTCAGTACCAATTCGTACTTTGATCCAGAAACTTCTTTTTTTACAATAGTTTATTTAGCAGCAGTCCACTAAATTTGTAGGTCTTGACCATTTTCATTTTTATACAAAATCAGTTTTCACAGTTGCTTCACTTGAAAAAAAAGCTTCTCAACTCTAGTCAATATTGACAATATGCACACTCACTCTCCGCTGTTTCTTTTCCATAACACATTTTTAATTTTTTAAATTCAATTGTCTCTTCTCTTCCTTTCTCAACTTTTTCTTTCTTTCTGCACTAAAGATAACAAGTTTCATACACTCAAGAGATCCTATAGAGCACAAAAACTCATTTATATTTAATATACTACCACCAAAAAGAGAGTCTCAAGACAACATTAGGTGTCGGACTCAATGGTTTTTATAGAGTTCAGTTCATATAGAATAGAGGAGGATGTAACTTGTAGAAGATAACCCTTAGCTCAAGTATATAGAGAGTTACATTCAAAAAACATACAGAGAGCAGTGGTTTTAGTTCTTCACAAATTACAAAATTACGCAATTTTTTGGCATTGAGATATGTTTGCTGTGCCAAAGTTGGCGGAAAGTCATAACGTCATTGCAAAAATTGTATGAGGCATATACAAACCGAGAAATGCAAGACAAACTTCTTCTCTACTCTGGAAATACAAAGTCAAAAAACCAATGGACTTTTCAGTTAGAGAAACTTGATATAGCCCGGCGAATGTCTTTTTAACAGTTTGTCTCTATTCCTTTTTCTTAAACTAAAACTGTTCCTTAATGACGCACGTCTCACTAATTTTGTTAATTTTTTAAGCACTTTTCACAGTTTTTCAAAATTCTCAATTTCCCCAAAACTTTTTTATGCTTTTCCAATTCTTAACTTTTATCTTTAAACTATTTCACAAAAACTTGCTAAAGCTTTTTTCACTTTTCAGATTCCTTTGGAAAGGTTATGATGACTTGAGATGATGATACACTTTGGGTAAAGAGAGAACGAGGAGCAGCGATGCTTCTTTGTTGTTGTCCACACGTGTACTGTGGGTTTAGAAAAGCTGAGGAAGAGGATCGAGTCTCTCTATATGCGTTAGAAGAGTACATTGCCATTAGCCAGCAGCACACCACAGTAATAGCAAACTCACACAATATCTGTTTCTATACAGTAGCTCCTACTGTAACTCTGCGCTTGCTTCTTCTTCCCTAATACTCTTTTTAGCTGCTATTACTCCAGTTCAACTTTATTACACTACAAGAGTTCCACACTGATGGTAAACAGTGTCAAAACTGCCAAT
>VCNE01008942.1:0-10506 GCA_009869805.1 Oncopodura yosiiana
CGATCGTCAACGCGTTGACTTTCAACCAATTTTTTAAGAAGAGAATTTATTTAGTATAAAAACAATCAATTATCAACTGTATAAAATGGAACATGATTATTGAATTTGTGCATACAGAGTTGAGATTACCTTTATAAGATAAACTTTCTTTGCAATTTACACAATGTATTGCATGTACTATGAAAAAGAATAAGGATTTATTTTTTACAATTTAAATGTAAGTTAGAATAGGCAAATCTTAAATGTACAAAAATCTATCTATTTTAACCGTAGACTCTTACAATTGTTTGTATAGCATGTGGCAGTCAGTTTACAGCGAAAAAACTCTTTCGTATTCAGTGTGTTATACAACCGAGGAGAGATACTAATTTAATTAGTTTTTACTAATATTTAATCCTGAACATATCTAACTAATCGCTAGTATAACTCTGCAATCTTCACTTTTGTATCCTTGAGCTTCTCTTTGATGAAACTCTTGCAAAAATCAGAAATCTGTAAAACCAAAATATATCACATAATGCACACTACCATTATAAATCCAATATTAATTTTACCTGCATACACCATGACAATGTTAGTTGTTCTAAATGAGTCATCCTGGAAAACGTCAAGAACATTCCAACATCACTTAAAGGTGAAATCGATTTTCCTGTTATGTCCTGAATGCTCAATGATTTAAGTTCTGGTAATCAATAAAAAATATTAAGTCTAAAAACTAAAGCTACTCAAAATATCATTCTTACTTTTAAATCCCAAGAGAGGTGTTTTCACTGTATTTTTCAATTTGCTCCAATTACCATTACGGTCCTTTTCATTAGTTAAATCTTTATTCCAACCTTTGAGTCGAGAGCTCTTAAGCCCTGTCAGTACCACATCTAAATCTAGATCGGATCGTCTTGTTCCATACTTAAGACTCAAATTTATAATATTTGGCCAGCTCTCATAAATATCTTTCAAATGATTCACTGTTGATTCAACACACAACGTCTCAATGTTTGGAAATACTTTACTCAAACTATAAAAATTCCGATCATTAACTCCAACAGTTAGCTTTAATTTCTTCAAACTGATACACGGCTTAGTGTTTTTATTGACAGGCTCAAAAAATTGTTGGTAATTTTCAATTTGTGGCTGGTCCATCATCACCAATTGGAAATTGTCATTACAAATCTTCAGCTCCTTCAGAATTGGCATGTTCTCTTCGAAGCGAATTGGTGGCTCAAGCTTAATGAAAGAAGAAAAAAACGTAAGCTTTGGAAAATAAATTCTACTCAAGTCAAGCTTTGCGTTATAAACATAACAACAAACGTTTATTGAAGTTAACGTGTCTGCAAAAGTTTCCAAGAAACTTCTGACTAGTTCATGACTTCCATCTTGAAGGTTAACTTGCTCCAAATTCAGTCCTCGTTTCTTGGCATTGATAAGTGGTTCTAAATCTTTTGAGTAAGATACATAGACTTGAGTCAGAAGCTCCAGCTTTGGAATTCTGTCAATGGCCCCAGCTACGTTTGTCATTTCGCCAATTTCAATTGACGTAATGTTTGGAGCCATATTAATTAGATAGCTCAGCATAGGCATGTCACCAGTATAGATGAGAGTAGTTGGATTTGTTATTTGGAAGTTATTAACCAGTTGAGCTGGATTTAAAATCTCTGAAAAGACATCAAGTGTGAGTTTTACTTTTGATGGTAAAAGTGAGAAAACTCTCTTCATATCATTGGCAGTCGTCCAATTATGACAACGTAGGAAGAGAGAAGAAATATTGTGAAAATAAAGTTGTGCCAATGGAGTGACAAGATTCAAAAATTCTTCAATGTCTATAACTAATTGAGGTCGTGTCACAAGTTCAATATGACTAATAGGCAAGAGTTCACTTTGACTGAATTGTAATAATTCATCACAAGATTTAAGGTCACATTTATGGAGACCTTTAAATTGAATAGGAAATTTTAATTTTGACAGGCGTTTGAAATGTTTGTTAGCTTCAGTTTTCCAGGGTTTAGAAACGAGACGACATTGAGCCAAGTCTGAGTAATTTGCCCATTGAAAAATGTTCTCAAGGATCTAAAAAAATAAATGAGAATATGATATGGTGTTAGTGAGAGAAATTAAATGGCAATTTAATACCTCTGGCACAAATATTGGATGTGTGTTGTTTAGTGGACGTTGTAGTTGAGTAGAAGACTTTTCTGTTGTAATATCAAGTTTTTGTATTTTACTAAGTGACATTTTAACAATTTAATTAATTTTGTTCAAAGTAAAAAAAAAGCATGTGGCTTTTGAGCTAGTGAACAACTGTTTTGCTTCTCAGTGGGTGGCCTTCATTTTGTTTATTTAGGACGGGAACAGTGAGACAAATATGTTGGTAGGTTATGAGAGATGATGCAACAAGGGTAACTTGAAAAAATTAACTGAAATTAAAGTTCTGACGTTTTAATCAACGATTGACATCATTGTCAATCGTTAATTTTCGTTTAAGTTTCCTACATTACAATTGGGCGGAAATACACCGTTGTAGACAAAATACTCTTATAGACAGATTCCCCTATATACATTTCTTGATTTTTTTGCTTTAAGAACTAAGGACACTAAGCATTAGGGATTCGACAGGTTTCTCCATTTCTCCTCTAACTGATGCTGGAATGTTCATAACGTTTTCCAAGATGATCTCAATTGCAAAAACTAACACTGCAACGATGTACAGAGGTAAAAATGATGCTGCGTTCATTATACAAGACGAATTTTAAACTTCTTAGCTGACCGGTATACATAGATTATATTGTATTTTAAGTGTTATTGTTATTTTGCAGGTCTCTGATTTTTGTGAAAAGTTCATGAGAGAGATACTCAAGAATACCGAATTGGTTATTGTTTAGATGTGTTAAGCAGGATTACAGTATACAATATGTTCACACGGACACTATATAAAGAATGACATATAATAATAATAATTTGTTTTATTGATACTGACATTTTACTATTCAAATTCGTGATTACGATTAACATTTCCTATGATTATACATCAACACTATATATGTATATCTTTACATTGGCCATATATCAAATAAACTAACTATGAACCATATATATGATGAGTGTTGTACTCTTACTGCCTGTTATTAAAAAGTTTAGTTTACATATTTAGTTTTTTTTTCAAGTTGACATCAACTGAAAATATTTATAGGTTCAGCCTAAAATTTAAAGTTTATGATTTTGTTCATATGAGTCGTTAAGATTCTTCCAAGCTATAAGTAAGCTATTTAGAGTCAGCATAATATCACAATGAAAGGTCCTATTCCCTCATAATATAACACTGAAAATATTTATAATTAGTAGCAATTTTAATACCAGCAGAGGAGGATAGTGNTAGTAGCAATTTTAATACCAGCAGAGGAGGATAGTGTTTTCGCCATGGAATGAAATGATGATCAGTATTGAATAGAAACAAGGTGATAAGAACACCTTGACAAGAGAGAAATGACATCATCAAGTGCCAATAAAATCTCTTCTTAATTCTCTACTCACCCTTTGAAAGAAATGACATCACCAGCAGCCAATAGCAAATCAACACGCAGGACGCTATGAGTTGTAATACGCGATGCTCTTAGAGATTTTAGACACACCTTGGACTCTAAGCAAAATGGTCCGTTTCTTAATTTTCTGTTTATGTTTCAGAATTTTGTAAAAAAAAACTCTAATTCCTCGTTATTTGCAATTCACTCTATTGATTCCTGAACAAGAACCGATACTGGTAATATTTCAATTGTGTTTTAATTTGTTATAGAAATTGTACTGATTTTTATTTACAAAATTTCATTTTTTTCTAGACTGGTTCCATATTGTTCTCATTTCATATTATTTTTGGTCTTGACTTACTTACTCTCTCTTAAGCCTCATCATGTAAGAAAAATAGTTTTGAAAATACAGCAAACTGAAGAGAAGTTATTATAAATAATTTTTTAACTTATTTTTGTAGGAATACAACAATAAAAGCTGAGGATAGGAAAACTGGTAATCTACACAACTCCCCATATCAACAATGTTTCTCGTCATTAAACTGTGGATATATATTTTAGTTCAATCAATTTGCTAGGTCACAATTTGGTATTTTGTGCAATAGTTTTGTTCTAGTCAAATATGTAATTTTGATTAGACTTTAGAATCATTTAAAATGCAAGCTTAGGTCTAACAAATAGATATGAGATATGTAGCTTAAAAAAGAAAAAAAGAATTTATAGGAGATTTTTTCATAAAATAATGTAGTGATATATAGAGAACGAAACGTTCAGAATATGAAACTGAAGATTATTTAATTTTGTTAGTTTTAATCTCCACATTTAGAAGTCGTTGAATATTTTAATTTAGGTGAACAATTAAAGTTTTATTTTGTTGTGGATTAGTATTTGGTGATAGAGCGCTGCTCAAATGTAAGGATGGCACTCTTAGTAACTCAGTAGAAACTACTCTTTTAGCTGGAACAAATAGTCGAATTCTTTCCAGGTTAATTTAAACCACTTTTTCATCTTTATTTCCAAAGCGCTTACGTAAATTCTCCGTCCCTTACTAACACTCTTCTGTCATTTACACGACGATCTATTAAGTCCAATAGTCAGAGAATACTATCGAAGTAGTAATCAGCATCATTATTGCCTGAAAAAGCATTAAAAAAAATGTCATACTAAAGCAATACTAAAAATACTAGTTAAAATTGACACTTTTGCAGAGCTACTTTTTCTTGTTCTGATTCTTGACTCTATAGTGCTCCTAAAATGTATGTATCGAAGATGTTGAGATAAAAAGAAATGAAAATCATAAGTTTGTATCATGTACTCTTAATTTTAATAAAATATAATAATACATATATTTCAAGTTATTGTATTACTTTAAGAATATTTATAAAAGCTATTGTAGCAGCTATACTAATGAAATTATAATGATGGTTTTAGTTTGTAATCACTGCTAAATTAAATCTACTGTATGACAATTTAGAATCAGTAAATAAATTGATATGGGGTAAAATATGTCAATAATTTTCATAAATCAGATTTAAACACATAAAATAATTGTTAATTAATGTCAATCATTAATTAATACTCTTTAACTTTACTCGTAAGCTAAACTAATTTTCTAACATACCATTTTTGCAAACTATTAACTATCTATAACTATTTATTCATTAATGAGTTTAACTCAAAGGCAAAAGCAAAAAATGTTGCTCTTGGTGGGAATCGAACCCAGATCCTGGTACTAAACAGAGTGCTCTATCTCTAAGCCAATTCTTGGCTACTAAAATACGATTTCATGTTTCTAACATGAATTTTCATGTTCATGAAAAACTCAACAAAGTTTTTTTCCCGTCTCACTTCTCCACATGCGCCAAACGATTTCAAATCCTAAAATCCATTTCAGTCAGCTGAACGTTTTTTGAGCTCCTCAACTTCTTCCAAGTTTATCAACTTCTCAATTAATTAATTACATGAAAAAGTTGTGAAAATGATAAAGTTCTATAGATGCAAAGTGTGTCAATCATTCCAACCAGATTTGGAGTCTCTGGTAAATCACAGAAAAGTCACTCATCAAGATTTGCATCCGCTTAATCTTCCTTTACAAACGTAAGTGTTGTCATTTTTCATTTTTGCCATCAAAACGTCAATGTATAACATTTCAACTCTTAATTAATTATCCTCATTTCTCTACAGTTTACAAACCAATTATCCAGAATGTTTTCCACCATCATCATCACTCAATGTAAATCCAAACTCACTTTTTTTGTTGGACACCGAAATCTTAATGTGGTCCACCAACTCTTCACCAACACCACCACCACCAGAAAATATTGAGTGTGAAATTGATCAAAATCATATCAACAATTTAATTAAAGATGAACCACAAGAAGCAGAGACAGACTCTTCCAATTTCTCTTACGATGGTGACATTAGAGTAAAAGAAGAGATTCATCGTTCCAGTGGTGGCTCTAATGAAAATAATGCTGCTGGAAATATTATACAAACTCAAATGGATTTACAAAGTGCAAGACGTAAAAGAAGAGCAGCTTCTCTCAAATCTGGAAGGAAAAGAATTAAGAATGATTATTTAAATGAAGAATTACGTCATTCTGGTGATGGCTCTGATGAAGATAATGCTGATAAGACTCAAGGAATTAAAATTTGTGTCAGAAGAAAAAGAAAAGTTACTATTGGACAGAGATATAGAGGAGACAGCAGTCACAGCAGTGACGATTACTCTGAAAATGAAAGACCACCACCAGCTAAGAAAATTAAAAAATCAAAAAGAGTCTCTAAACCTGATGCCAAAGTTAGTTGTGAGCATTGTGGGAAATTGGTGGCATCTCGTTTTCTGAAAGTTCATATTAAAGCCTGTCAACAAATTGTATATTGTCCAATATGTCAAAAACCATTTCAGAGTAATCGACGGTTGAGTAATCACAAGTTTCATTTTCATACTAAGAAGGCGAAATCTAAAGATATTCTTTGCACACTTTGTGGACAGCGTTTTAAGTTTAAGGTATGGTAGTATAAATTAAATATTTTAATAATTCATATACTAATAATATAATAATGATGTTTAATTTATATTCTACAGTGGAATCTAAGAGATCATATGGGAATACATGAAAAGAAATTTATCTGTCATTTATGTCCTAAGCTGTTCTCAAGTCAGACGCTATTATCACGTCATTTAAAATTAACTCATGATCCAGATGCCAAGAAATTTAAATGTGAACCTTGTGACATTGCTTTTGCTACTGAAAAAGAATTAAATCAACATAATGAGACGAGCTTACATCAAAAGAATTTAGGTGTGAGACTTGACAAACAAGATTTAAGAGCTCATGCTGATTTTGCTAATAAACAATGTCTAATTTGTCTCAAGACTTTTTCAAAAGGAGATTATTTGGGTAAGTAAATTAATATAATATATAATTAGTAATGAGTGGTTGGTATTGATTGATTGATTTATTATTATTTTTTATAGGAAAGCATATGAGAACTCATGAAACAAAAACTGAATGTGACATCTGTCATAAGATGTTTAACTCTGGACAGAATTTTAGACTTCATCGACAACTTCATGATGAAACTGCTAAAATGTTTCAATGTGAGCAATGTCCAATGGCTTGGGTTACCAAAGGTCAATTAAATAAACATATGAAAAGAGTACATGACCCACCACAGTTTTCTTGTGAGATTTGCTCAAAACCATTTAGAATTAAGACTACTATGGAGCGTCATGTTAAGAATATTCATCAACGACAACCTGGAGAAGGACATGAAAATGCTGCTGAAGAAACTATGCTAATTGAAAATGTTCCTGAGTCGATTCAAGGTTGCTAATTAGTCAAATCAGTAATTATTAGTGTAATGGTTTCATTTAACTTTTCTAATTATATAATTAACAGAAGTGTCCCATGTGATTGATTCCTTCTGTTAATTATTATTATAGTAGAAGATATATGTATATCATTTAAATTTTGTAATTATATAATTAACAGAAGTGTCCCATGTGATTGATTCCTTCAATTATTATTATAGCAGAAGATATATGTATATCATTTAAATTTTGTAATTATATAATTAACAGAAGTGTCCCATGTGATTGATTCCTTCTGTTAATTATTATTATAGTAGAAGATATATGTATATCATTTAAATTTTGTAAGTATATATTGTTATTAGACTTAACTCATAATTTATATATTCTAGTGACTACATTCTAGTCTCTCTTTATAAAACTGCCAAATGACTTGTACACATTGATGCTTCAACTCTTCTCATATATAATGAATTAATGATGTATACTATATAAGTTTAGATGATGTACTTAATTAGAATTAATAGGCATATACAATTTGTAATGCTAATAATTTATTGCGCCAAATAAAACAATTGTAAAATGAAATATTCTGATTAATGAGGTAGTTAAAACAAATAATTTAGATTGATGTTACATATAATAAATGCATATGTTATTTAACAATTTCCAGACCCTGTAATTCTTCCATTATGGCAAAGGCATTGATCATTGTAACAGTAGTTTGTAACGAAGCCAAGTGCACGACAGACTCTGTAACAAGAGTAGCTTCCACTTCCTCTTGCATAGCCTCCACAAGCTAATCCAAGTTGCTACAAATATACATGAATTAAGAAAAGATTTAATTTTTAGTAGTTTAAATAATTACTCGAAAATTTGAGTGGCATTCTGTGACATTCAGGTCTCGGTGGTTGATATATTTGTGGTTGTACACAGCTACCACCAGAGCAGGCACTTTCAGCATGTCCAATCTATGAAGAATTTGTTAATTGAGTTTTTTCAATAATTAGTATTTTAAATGTACCATGAAGATGAGAGCGACGACAACACTAAATAAAATAAAGCCTTGAGACATCTTGAACTTTATAGTGTAAGTAAACGAGGGATATAAATTGAAAATTGTAGAACTGAGAAACAGGAATGTCTCTTGAGCACTGCTTTATATATACAGTAAATTTTGTCATGTGGTTTCCGGTAAAATGTAATTAATAAAAGTTGGTCATTTGAGTACTGGAAAAGATGACAGGAAATGTGGCTAAAGATTTTTACATCTGTAGAGTCAACTAGTTTAAGATGTTGATAAAAAAAAACGTTTAAAACGAGGTTGTGGTTGAGGTCTTCTGCTGTAATCAAGTTTTTTAATTGTTTTATTAATATCTTTTCTAATAAAGCTACAAGTTGACAACCGCAAAACAAAATTTATAGTTTTAATTGAAACCACAAAAACTGAATATCCATTTCATGTAATTATTTACAATACTAAGGCCATAAAATATATTTGTTATATAGATGAAGGGGAGTTTGTCTATAACGGTGAGCCAAGACCCAAACAATTTCGACTGCTACAAAAAGGACTTATCTATCTATGCCTGTCTTTGAATAATTCAAGTGCATACCGTTAGAGAGACATTTTTTAAATTGGAGTACCGAATTCTATGTATAGTCAGATTTACTCGCATCCTGTGAGTTTCTAGAGCAGAGATCTGAACTATTGCTTTATTTAGATAGCTGGAACTGCTTGTACAGAACTTTCACTCCAGAAAACGAGAATTGTTATAAGGAGAACCGATGTAAGGTATTTAGATAGGCTTTAAGCCCCTTATAGACAGATTTCAATGTATTTACAATAATGTTATTGCTAAATATAGAAGCTAAACGCTTTAATCTTATCTTTTTTCTTTACCCTAATTTTATTGCATAATACTTTTTAAGAAAATAACGAGTTTTTTGGACTATTGGACTAGTTTGATGCGTGGTTTTGCTCTATAACCATTAAGTCCTAAGATTTTAAGCTTTAAATATGTGACACTATAATAATTTGGTTACTATAATGTTAGCATTAGTCAAGTCTGAATATCAAAGTGACAATTTATAGATTTATTTTTCAAGTAGTATTTCTCAGAGTACTTTGGTAAATAACTTAGGTAACTCATTTCGTATTAGAGTTTTAACCTCAAGTTTAACTACTATGATTTCAATACATTTTAAGTATTTAGTCGAATACGTTGTCAATAATAATGATGCACTATAGTCGTAATGGATTTTCCACTTATATAAGGGTGAATGTTTTAGTAAGACGTGTGAGTGCATATCTCATAAAAATATTTTATGCATGTTATATAGCTACTATAATAATATAGTTAACACTATTGTAACATATTGTGAAGAGATTTGCCATGTTGTTGACAAATACATATGAATAATTATTAACTGAATATTTATTTATTGCGTAATACCATACAGAGACAATGTGTGTGGTAGAATTTATAATAAATTAACTAACATTGGTTATATGTAAATTATTACAACATTACAAAATATATTACGTAGTAACTATACATCTTTATAATGTATTATAGTATATCTATTGTGATACGCGATGTGATGTGACCTGAGTTTCAAAAAGAAATCTGTACAACTAAATAATAATTAATGATCGTCTGGTGTCCTTATACGCTGTAGTCCTGTAATAGCTACTTTAACAGTTTTCAATTTTAGAATTTTAATAATTTCTACTTCATCCATTTCAGCTGTGTTGACAGTTATACAATGTCTCTCTGCGTCCAAATTCTGTTCTTCTTTTATAAAATCTGTCCCTGTGCTTTCAACTGCCATTTCATCATTTTCACTTTGAATACTAATATCTCTAACTTGTTCCTCTGAGCTACTGTCAATTTCTATCATCTGCTGATGATGCTCAGCAAATTCTGTCATTTCAGTCAATCTATCTTTTTGTAATATTGCTTCTACATTACCATCAGCTTGATGCTGATTGGCCACTAAATTATTTGAAGCCTGTATCTCATGGTCTACAGCTAAGATTTCTTCATTAGTTGATTGCTCCACTTGGCTTTCACTTCCTTCTAATCTTTGTTCATCATTAGTCTCAGTCTCTTCTAAAGATTTACTCTCTTCACTCTCATTAGTTGTTCTGGTTGCAGACTCCAAGTTTTG
>VCNE01008961.1:0-10615 GCA_009869805.1 Oncopodura yosiiana
CAGCAACAAAAAAATCCATTGATGTCACAACAAGTTGGTCATCAAAGAAGAATGGATTATTTGGGTTATTTTCTTTTTCATCAAGATATGAATCAATAAAATCTCTTGGCTGGTTTGGAACTCTACTCAGTTTGTGTTCTTCAACAATGTCCTAAATTGAGAGACGAAATATTAATTCTATTAATAAAATAATTTACTCTCTTCTGGTAAAGAATTTCTCACCTTCATATGCTGCTTGAGCTTTGTAAAACCTTCCAATTGTCTCTTTGTATCAGCATTAGGAAAAAATCTAGCAAGTCCGTTAAAAGACCAAAGCAATCCTGCACCAATTGCTCGACTTCGAAGAGTACTAGCTACCGTATCTTGAAGTTCTCTAATGTAAGGATCTCTTAAATCACAATGTGAGCCAGCTACCTATATACAGAAAAGAACCAAATTCATCTTGCAAAAATGCAATTGGCATAATGTTCACAAACAGAATCTAGATATTCAACAATTTAACATTTCAGTACCATATTCCAAAGTGTAGAAAGAACTGCAGGACCAAATGTATTATCGAAATTAATTATTCCTTGATTTGTTGCAATTTCCTCTTGAAGATATTTGTCAATGTTTCTAATCTCTTCCATTATGGACTATTTATTAAAAAATAATTCAACAATAACATCAACTTACATCAAGAAACAAAAAAAACTTACGGCTTCCATTGTTGCTTTACCAAACCCATAATCCCGAAGTAGTCGTAGACTAATTTGAGAATTTAAAAACAGAATTTCACTAACTTTATTGACATAATGCATAATGTTTTGATTACCAACATACCTGAAACGTCTAGTCTCTCTCCATAAGTCTCCATCAGTTAAAATTATTCCCAAAATATTACCTTCAGCTAAATTAAAAAGGTTACATAAATATATCACTGCGTAGAAGAAGAAAAAAATCTAGACAATTGACCAACCTTTAATTTTAGCAAAGTTATCTCTTGGTCTTCCATTCCATTCATTTCTTCTCATTACTTCATGCACATCTTTAGGATTGCTGAGCACAACTGCAAAATGTCAATGTCAATTTTAGTATGACACAAGAAAGACAAGTAAGAAGAGAGATTATAATAATAATACCAATGTATCGAGGACCAAAGTACATTCCCATGATATCACCATACTTTTGTGCGTAGTATTCAATAGGGTACCATACTTTAGACCAATTAACTACAATAAAATTAAAAGTCCAATAAAAATCAAGTTTGTTTATAGAACTAATTTTTCTTATAATACCTAAAGCAATTTGAGGCAAGTTTCCAAATATAGGAAAACGTACAGGACCTGTTAACGTTAACATTCACTCATATTGTAGTTGAAATTATAATGACGCACACAACAAGAAATGTATAATATGTAATTTATATATGTACACAAAATGTAATTATAAAACTTTAAATAAATATATGTGTAAATGTAATTTAAATCACGTCATAACCTGAAACAATATAAAATATAATAATTAGTAAATTATTATTTTCACTACAATTAATTAATTTCAATTACCTGGTGGCTCATTTTCCTTTCGGCGCACACGATAGAGATAAAATACAAAAATGACAAAGAAAACCAGAGCAAGTAGTTTGAAAAACATTTTTTCCTATTTTATTGTATGTGTGTGTCTTCGTGATACTAATGTGCAACTGTAAAACAAAAATAAGAAATTATATTTTAAGCAGGATATGTTTTGTAATAAAAATGGATTAGTGATTTATTTTTGGAATATTTTTAATACTCTTATCTAAAGATGCTGTTGTAGATTTATAATTCACAAGTAGAGTAAGACAGAGTACAATAGTTCAACTAAAAGAGTCACAATCATGTGAGAACTAAATGACTTTAGATCTCAATTCAAGACTCTCTCTCTCTCAAGAATAAATAAAAGCTCTTCCTACTTCAATTGTACTGTATGTAGTAATCAACTCAATGAAGTAACAAGACACACATGCAAAAAATGTATTTTTGTTAAACCTATTTAAAAGTACTATTTATTCTTTTTATTATTAGTTATACAATCATATCAATCAAAGAGTCGTCGCATGTGTGTCGTCAATTACATATGCCAGTCTACAAATAAACAAACATGTGTATACGGATTAAGGAACTTAATCACTTCTTCTTATATAAATCAATGTAGACAACAAAGACGTACATTCTTATGACATGAGAATATTATATGAATTGAAAGTTTATGTAGTAAACATCTCTTATAAAATTACTTACACTTTAGATAATTTGTCAGAGGGTAAAGCCATGACCTTTGATGAAATTGAAATCAACTTCAAATAACTGGATTATGTATTGTACTATAAATAATTACTACATTTGACTGGTTTATGCAACAATGCGACAGAATTTCGTAAAAAAAGAGGAAAAAACTTTTATCTTTGCACTTTGAACTTCATGAAAAAAATTTTCATAAGACGCTTTATACTTTGTTCAATAAAAACTGAACGGTTTAACGCGCGATTGTTTCTTTTCAAGTCGCACATGTTTTGATTGAGTCAAAACTTTTGACAGTTTTTTGTTTGTAAACAAACCTAAACTTTCAAAATAAAAACAAAGTGTCAGAGAAGATTGACTAATTTATTAATTAACAATAATGCCAAGTGACTCTTCAGATGATGATTGTTATGGACCTTCGTTACCGCCACATTTGCAAAGGTATTAAAAATTATTTACAAAATTGTAAGAACGTAGATTTTTGAAACAACATTTCATTCTATTTTTCAGCAAACCTATGGTTTCAGTTTCTCCAGCTCCTGCTGCTGCTACATCCGAAAAAGTCATTGGTCCTGTGCTTCCACCTTCCATGATGCATCTCTTACAGAGAAATAATGACGAAGAAGACGACAATACTAAAGAAGATGCCAAGGAAGAAGCAAGTACAACAGCAAATTACTACATAAATGATGATGATGAAATCCCACAAAGTTCTGAAGAGAGTGAAGACGATGACGATGATATAATTGGTCCACTTCCACCTGATCATCCACTAGCTATTGAAAGAGCTCAACGTCAACGAAGACATGGCTCAAGTTCTAATAAAACTGACAAACCTGAGAAACTGAAGAGAGAAGAATGGATGTTGATTCCTCCAAAGAATAAACCTATTGCTGAATTAGGTCTAAAAGCAAGAAAGTTTTTGGGAAGGACACCTGAAGAAGCTAGAAAGCATCCTGATGATGAAGGTAATGATATTTTTGTATTAATCTTGTGAATCAATTTCTTATATATAATCCTTCTTTCTACTCTAGATGAACAAGAAACTTTTGAAGAGGAAACAAAACGTGAAATGGAAAGAAAAATTAATCAAAAATATGATGAAGAGATGGAGAAACAATTAGAGAAAAGTGGTCGTAAGAGGAAGGAGACAAGAAAGTTTGTTGGATATGCATCAAAAAGATTTGAAGAAGAAGCAAAAGGTATAGAGTCATTAATTTTCATGAGTTTATATCTAAATAATAATTTTGTATTTCTTGTATAATAACTAGGAAGCAGCAGCAAGTGGAAAGAAAGAAGAGAGAAAACCTTTTAATAGGGATACTGATCTCAAAATCACTGGCATAGATCCTGATGCAAAGAAGAAATATATTGAAAAAAGTAAAGAGCTAGATGGTAGATTTTCTATTGGAAGAAAAAAGTTTCTGTGATTTTTTTTTATATTTAGTTTAAGTTTTATATTTAAAAATTTAAATAGTGTGTTGTAGGTAGTAAAATTTTATGTATGTCAACACTCAAGAGGAATCAAAATCAATATTATATAAAATATGTATAAAATGTTTTACTAGCATGAAAATTCTATGACTTTGTATAAACTCCAAATGTCTATACTTCAAGAACGAAATGTAAATACCTTTTAAATACATAGAGAATATGAACAAAACACTCACACCTAATTGAAAGGCCACTATACCATACAAACACCAAATGATACATTTTACATAAGCATTAAATCAATATTTCCAATGTCACATTTTACAAGAACCATCAGTGTCAAGCAGTTTCCGTCTAGCGTCTGTATTTCCTATATCAAAGTTCTGCTACAAAATAATCTAAAAAAGTGAAGGAGGTTTTATCCTCTATTTTTAGTAACTGATGATGACAATAATATTATTTTTAGCATTGCATTAACCCTAATTTCATATTACAATCTATTTTGACTGACGTCATGTTTTGGAATATATACAGTGAGTGATCAGTGACGTAACAAGTTTTGTTTATAGGCGTGAAATGACTCAGTAAGTGCGAAGTTTGAGTTTTTCCTGTGTGTGTCAGATTACTGTTATTTGGAAGGAAAACAGTTGTTTTTCGTTTAGTACGAAAACAAAACCAAGAAGTGATCAACAGCAAACTGTAGCTCAATGATAACAACGACACAAGAAGAAGATAGCAATCTCACAAAAAGCACAATTTGCACACCATTCTATAATCAATTCACATTTTCACTAATACAACTTCCTTATTATTATCATCATCAAAATAATGGACGACGAGAGACGATCTTCTTCTAATAAATTAGACGCATTTACTTGTCCTATATGTTTAGAATATTTTGTTGGTAAAATCTATCAATGCCATAATGGGCATTTAATTGGATCTGAGTGTATTTCAACAGTAACAATTTGTCCTATTTGTCGTGACTCAATGCCTGAGAAGAAAATTAGAAACTTGATTGTAGAAGAAATGATGAGAAATATGACACTTCCTTGTCGTAATGAATGTATGGGATGTCCAGTGACAATGAAACAAACAGAGTTTAAGTCTCATGCCTTTGACTGCCAATTTCAGTAAGTAATTAATAAATTGAAAAGGATATAAGTAACTGTTTAATTATTAATCTTTGTTTATATTTATTTATAATAGGAAACATCCATTCTGCAAATATTTAGGTCTCTCTTGTACAGAAAGTTTTACTAGCTCTGAACTCATTAGTCATTTTCACAGAGATCATTCAGATTCAGATCAAATGAGTGGTAATTGTACATTTCCAAATGTTGAAATTAGTCAGAGTATGGAGCTTCGAGATAAAAATCAAGTTTTATGGGGACCACATTATCTACAACAATTTGACCATGTCTTTTTTCTTACAACTCAACTAAATCAACCTGAAGATATTATTGTATGGAGAGTTTTCATCAGTGCAAGTCAATCAACAGGATTAAAATATCGTTCACAAATTAAGCTTGTCAGCATGAATTCAGTAAGATATTATTTTTATTGTAATTTAATATACTAAAACTCTCTATTAATTTACTACAGGACTCGACCATTATTTGGCAAGGACAGCCACAACAATTAGATTCTTTAGAAGCATCTTTGTCAATACCAACATCATTGTTAAAATTATATAGTCAAGTTGTAGATCCAAGTGCAACTATTCCAAGAATTAAATGGAGATTAATATGGACTGTGAGTGAAGCAGAAGGAAATATAATTTCTACATCATCATCATCGGCCTATCCAAAATTACAAAGTAATGTTTTATTTAGTCTTACTCACTCAAGTCTTTTTGCTCCTACTTGTCGAGATCGAGCTGATAGTACAAGTTGGTTAGAAGATAATAATAGACCATCAGCAAGTTCTCCAGTAGCTGGACCAAGTTCAACAACAACAACAGTTACATCCAAGATTATGTTGTGATGAATGTGGTGGTGAAATTATTGCAGTACATTATAAATGTGTTACTTGCATTGATTGTGATTTATGTCAACAATGTATTGACAAAGGAAGACATTCTGAGCACAAAAGCTTTGTCAAAATTTTGATTGATGGACAAAACAAACAAAAATTTCAGTTATATGTAAGAAAATTAATTAAATACTAGTCTAGTAGAATATGTATATTTATTAATAAAAATATTTTCTATATATGTACACACACAGGAACGCAAATATCAAAAATGATTGAGCACAAAACTCTCCTCATCATCAGATTTATAATTCTCAACATATATTCATTCAATAATACTTTATTACATACACACAAGAAAAGAATAATAGTGAGTCAAAAAAAAGCCAAATAAGAAAAAATGTTTGTAACTTGAACGCTTCTTCTTTATGCCATTTTAATAACTATTACACATTACATTGATTGCCTCAGGCCTACAAAAAAACCAAATTATACAATAATTGTTATACCTAATATACATCTAATCACACGTTTCCAACAAAAGTCAATCATATCTTTTCATTTAGCTTATTATTATTATTGTAAAACTTCTATATTAATAATTATCAATGCAATATATTCATGAATAATATACCAGTGTGTTAAAACTCTCTCAATAATTATTACAGCAATTCACCAATAAATTATATTGTCTTTCGATTTTACACAAGTTTTAACATTACAGCAACAGTGTTCTAGTTATACTTTATTTGCATAATACAATTTGCATGGCATCATATACTACATCCTTCTTACTCAATAATTCACAAGTCATCACTTACAGAGTGTCGCAATGATGAACCTCTCTCTTTCTACGACATGCTATAATATCGATTTATTCTCTGAAAGAGACATAAATTCAAGGTTGTGATATAAAAAAATTAAACTGAGACCTAGACTGGATTAAATTTACACAACACGTATTTAATACACACTATGAATAAAAAAGTGAAGACGTGTAGAGAAGATAATATACATTGCTATAATTATATGATTTGATATATTTTTATGGGTTTTTCTGCCTCTCTGGTTCCAGCAATTCAACTCTTCTAACTATAATATGAATCATATTATCATCTCTTGAAGCGAATCTTTTCTGATACATTTACGCAGTACACAAATACATTCTATTCTGGATTTTCCTTTAGCATGAAACGAAAAGGTACAATCATGATACAATGAATTTTGGCTTACTCTCTTACGTCTATTTATCTATGCACATAATTTAATTTCTTATGTTCATTGTTGCATTCTAAGAAAATTGCTGCAAAAACTTCAAGTCACGTTTGCGTTAGCCAAAATAGCATCTTCTTCTCCAGTGTTGTATAAAAGCTGTATTACAACTCAGAGATTATATCACAATAGTTTTACCTGTGAGGCTGTAAACAATTACTATAATTTAGCATCATGAAATTTATTATTGTGTTAGCTGCTATAATTTCTGTAGCATACTCTCAGTACTTTGGAGAAGGTAAATAAACCAAATTAAAAGTTGGCCATCATTAATTGAAGTGGCATATAATACTCAATCATCATCTTTCTCATAGGTCGTCAAAATTTCTTCCGTTACGTTCGTCAAAGTTATGGTGGTGGTGGTGGAGGAGGAAATTATGGTTCGAGATATCCCATAGGTGGTGGAGGAGGATATAATACAAGACCTCAATATCAATCAGGAATAGGTCCCGTAGATTTTGGTGGAGGATATGGTCAGCCAGCTGGAAATTATGGCGTACAAAAACCTGTCAGTCCTTATGGCGGTGGTTATGCAGAAAAACCCATTGCTACAGGTGGCTACGGCGATAAACAAATTGCTGGCCCAGGAAATTATGGCGATCGTAATAATGGTTATGGTGACAAGCCAATAATTGCTCCAGTTGGTGGAGGAAATTATGGTGATCGTAATAATGGCTACGGCAGCAAACCAATTGCTCCAGTTGGAGGCGGTTATCAGGACAAACCAATTGGTTTAGGAAATTATGGCGATCGTAATAATGGTTATGGTGACAAGCCAATTGGTCCAGTTGGAGGAGGCTACGGTGCTGGACCAGGATTAGTTGGTGGAGGATATCAAAATAAACCAATTGGTGGTGGAGGATATGACAACAAGCCCCTTGGTGTAGATCCTGGACTCTCAGTTGGTGGAGGAGGAGGTTATGGACGATAAATTTTAATTTAAGCTACCTGAATACAACTCCATATTACATAATCTAATGCAACTTGTTAAAACTAAAATGCAAAAATACCTACTATCAGTATTATTATGATTTGTACAGTATTAACAATTAAGAAGAATGTTAATGAATAGAAGCAAAATGTACTAATAACTGAAATATATATATGCACAATAAACTTAACATTTAACAAGATACTAAAAACTAGCTTTTTAAGTAAAAAAGTATTGATTTACAAGACATTATAGAACTACTTGCATACGTAAATTTACAGTTGTAAAATTGCGTCCTCATTTACTAAATCAGAGAATACTCTACCGCAATTATGTTTTGCTTAAATACATAGATTCCCTCATCCATTTAGAATAATGTAGAGTCAACGGCTCATTAAATAGAAAGATAAGACAGATAAACTACAGCGATAAAGAACATCTCTAAGCTAACAGGAACTGTAGTAAATTGCAGAAGCTTTAGAGAAGTACTAAAAGTCAAAATCTCTGCTCTAATTCAACAAGGCGTAAAGACTAGTAATTAACCTTGCTTTTATCCTAATTCTTATAGCTAGCGTCTAATTCATCATCAGATTTCTTTTTTTAATCTCTATGTGTACATACATATGTATCTTCTTCTAACTACTTGTTCATTGCTGTAGATTTTTTTCAATTTTTATGTACTATTATAAAAGTTAGAATCTTAAATCTTGAGATCATACTACGTGTCAAAAATAATAGAAGAAGCTAACTTTCCTATAGTTTCTCAATTTCTTAAGATAGTCAGTCATTAATTGTCACTATAAACAAGTCTAGGCACTTTTATACTTTTCTAGTAACAAGGTTGACCTAACACAAAATTTAATGAGGACAAAAGCTAAAGCTACACACCCGCACGTGCAAAAGTACTCACTCAACAGCTCAACTCACGAGAGATTAAATTAAAATATAAACCTTTAATTTACATATTTTAACAAGTTTCAACACAAAAATCAACAACATTATATATCATATAATAACAGTACATAGGAAGAAGTTAGTAATAATAATAAAATAACAAAATTTGGTCTTGTATTCTCTCAGTAGTTATTAGTATTTATATATTTATACTTTTTTGCATTTGTTAATCCCAAAGTGTATCTAGCCATCTCCAACTAGGATCTTGCTCAAGTTGATAAATCTCCAGAAATTTAAATATAACAGCAAAGAATGGTCCAATTATTCCTTTAATTAGCCAAAAGATATCTTTGACAATTCTAATAAAGTAGAGTGGTCTAAATAAAAAACTTCCATGATAAGAACACAATTCTGGATGTCTCAAACATTTGATTTCTTGAAGTGAGTATCCTTCATGATGATGAAAATCATGTTTTGGTGCTGGAGCAGGGTGATGATTTCCTCCATGATGAAAAGATGGTGGAGGATCATGTGGTGGATGATGATGAAATGGAGGAGGAGGATGAGCTCTAGGACGATGAAGAGTAAATAAGCGTCTTGCTTCTGATTGCACTGGTGTCAGCGACTCAACATGTTGAGAAGTCACTGTTGTGTCACTTTTAGTACTCACATTAGAAGGACTCACTTTGCTATTAATAAAGTAAGCACGGTAGCGAGATTTATTAATTCTTCTACCCTTTTTGTCACCATTTGCTGAAATAGAAGAAACTAGAAGAAGATGTAGACACACTAATGACAAAACTAGATGCGATAGTTGCTTCATTGTGAAAACTTTTAAAGACACTTTCCCTTTATAGGAAGATATATAGTAGAGGAAGAGCTTTTGCCGTCAAATTAGCCTATAAACACAAAATGTTAGCACAAATTGAAATTTTGAGTGAAAATTTCAAAATACCTTTACTATCTTGAATTCATTATATGCTCTTCAGCTCTTCTATAATATTTCCATTAAGAGATGTTTACTCTTGAGCACTTGAAATGAGTGTGCATGACTTGACTATGAAACCAACAAATTGCAAATTGTATACACTCTGACTTTTGAGCACCTAACCTTACTAACATATTGACCCAATGCAATATGTTTTGCGTACCTTCACCTTCATATGATATCCAAAGATTCTAAGTAACATTTTCAATTGTTACAAAGGAAGTTTCTTCTTTCTTTTTCATATGTATCTCTCTAATCTCTTGTTGTTAGTGGTTTGCTTGTCTATGTAGTAATCGCACATGGTAAGATATTTGGTCATATATCCCATTATTATGATGGGGTTGAATGTACGTATCCAAGAATTTTTTCATATTCAGCGTACATATGGGAGTATATCTATATATGAATGCGAAAGAGAGAAAATGAAAGTATTCAAGTTGAACTTTAACTACTTTAACTATATAATACTTATTGTATATAGGTATATACATGTGTGTAGAGTACAAGTACTGTCATCAAAAAATTGTGTCTTAAATGCGATAGATGCGAACATTAAACTTGTAAAGCAACTTTTGTCTAGTCTGTGTATATGTATATTATTTTATAGTTTGTTGTGTATTGTGTCGATTAGATAGAGGAAGTGTTGATTTCTAGCGATCCTCTATACTTATGAAAGTTTGCATGTCGTCATAATATTATTATGCATAATTGTCTTCTGTCATATACATGAGAGTCAAGAGCAAAGGTAAAGTTGTTAATGTGTGACTATTTGATATTTAGTTAGCAGCTGACATGATATGACTATGACATGACTATTGCATGTGTGTATGTACCTATGCAGTGTACAAGCATTATTTG
>VCNE01008966.1:0-10186 GCA_009869805.1 Oncopodura yosiiana
ATAAAAGTGCATAATGATACTACTACTATAGAATACACTCAAACGAAAGGGAATTTTTATATACATGTTGTTGTGTTGGATTATATAATATAGTTTAGTGTGGTTTGATAGTTATATATATATAAAGAAAAATATATAGTTCAGAAAAAAACGTGGTAGTAGGCTAACCACTGTATATATACTCTACTAAATGGTAAATAATAGTAAAAATCATAGTAAGAAAAAAAGTTGTATTACAGAACAGTTAGGTACACACACACTATAGTATATATATATATACCCAGCAATTTAATATAAAAGTTTAAAGATCAAGTGCAAGTGTATATACAAAAATCTCATTGCAATTTTTTCTTTCTTTTTTGTCTTTCTTTTTTCAAAGGCAAGTCAAGTGTGCTAAGTGTCGTTGGTCGTCATACACTTTTGTCTTGAGATCTCAAGTGAAGTGTGCTGTACTGACTCGACGTAACTTCCATTTTGGTGAATCTCTTCTCTTCTCCTGAAGGCGTCCTTTTTTGTGCTGTATAACATCTCATCTCTCCTCCAGAAGAAGAAGCGTGATTATTCTTGAGCAGGAGCTCAAGGAATTTCAAAGGCAACAAAAAGCAAACTACGGACCGACGGACGGCTTCCATTCCATATACTCAGGTCTCTCTCCCTTTCTTCTTATTGTTATAAGAGATATTTATGCTATAGAGTATAGAGTTGTATAAAAGGGCTTTTATACTGAGCTGCATCTTCACTAACTATATAGCAGCACATATATATATATATATATATATATATATACAGCTTTTTTCCTATATAGTCAATGTTGTTGATGTTACATATGGATAGAAGCTTCTCTTCTCTTCTCTCTCTGTGTAGCCAAACTCTCGGAGAGAGAGAGAAAAGGTCTTTTTATATTACAAAAGAGAAGAGCTGCTATAGTTGAGTCGAGGTAGTAGAAGAGGCAAGAAGAGTGGCGTAGTCACAGTCTGCCAACCAAACCATTATAGGATAATAGAGAACTTTTCATACCTAGCAAAGAGAGTACTAGTGTAGTCGTCGTCTACTCTAGTAAGAGAACCATCACTAGAGACTTTATAAGAACTATAGTTATATCTCTACCAACTATCAAGGAGGAAAGCAGAGGCAGCAAACTAAAGTAAGTAAGTAAAGTCAAAAGAGTATAAAGTTGATACACAATATTATATATATATATATACATATATATATTCAATATATATATATGTACAGAAAGAAGGAATATATATACATAATACTTTACGTACTTTTGGTTTGTTGCATTCATACAACTCTTCTTACTCTCTCACACATAACACACAATCCGGATGAAACATTGGGACACAAAACTCTGTAGATATAACACTATATAATCATTATTGTTGTTATTAGTACGATGTACTTTTTCGTACTCAACTCGGCTACTAGTAGTAGGTAGTATTATTATAGAGTTTTGTTATAGTTTAGTGAAAGAGAAAGAAAGACATATAATATTATACTCTCTCTCTATATATATATCCATTTATATATATTCCAATTGAATTAGATAAAAGAATCTTTTTTTAAACTCTATACACTTTTCCCTTTTACTTGCTCTTGACCTATTAATAAATTATTAAGTGAGTTTGTTGTGTCATTTGTGTGTAGTAAGTGGAAGTAAAAGTTAAAATGTAGGGAAAATGGGGTAAAAAGATAATATGTGAGAGAGATAGGAAGTCCAAGACAATTTTTTTGATTTGGTTTTTTATTAATATAGTTTTTGTGATTCCGTGATGGGCCAAGAAAAGACGTAAACAAAATGAAAAAGTGGAGGTGAAAAAAATCATCAACAAACGTTGTTGCAAATTAATTCCCATTAATTACTTTCCCCTAAGAACGAAAGAGAAAGACGCTGAGGTATTTAGTGCGATAAGAAGAAAAGTGAAAGGACAACAACGCGTGAAATTTTAAAGTCTTCATTCCATTTCTTCAATTCCCACGTGTGGAGAAAGCCAAGTGATTTTCAATTACAAATTAGTGTGGAGGAGAAAACTGAAAAAGACTAATAACAATTGACATTATTTCGTTTTTCATTGTTGACTATTTTTCGTGGTTGGTGACTGTTTTCATTTGAGAAGCCAAGAAAATTCAACGAGGAGAGGCTACAGGTAAAAAAAATATTTCATTGTTTATTCATTATTGCATGCTGTTTATTATTGCCACGTGCTTCTTTGCTTTCTTTTGTTGTTTGTTGATTTGTTGGCATTTAGAATATTTTAGTTTAATTAAAGTTAGTTGAAAGAAGAATAATAAGAAGAATTGAAGTAGAAATATCAAAAAAGGAATTTGTTTGTTGTATTGTAGACTAAATTCGAATATAGTAGTAGAAAAAAAAGATTAGTAATCATTTTCAAAACGTCAATTGATAAATGCCAAGTCAAAATTCTATCATATCATCACATATTTTCTGTGTACAAAAGAGACGACTAGGATTGATAAGAGAAAATTTATCATGAGACAAAATACCTTTCTTGTAAGGAAATATTTATTCAAACAAAAGATAAGATATATTTTGTACAAGGTAGCCAAGCCAGACATCTTAATCTTTGGTCTCTTGTCTAAAATGTCTCTTTTTCACCAATAATTCATTGTCGTTCATCGACCACATATAGAATCATAAATTAAATGTTGATACTTTAATCAAATGGTGGACAACATGCTGTTAATGAAATTGACTTTCTTAAAAGAAAAAAGTTGATTGGATAATTTCACATTACCCTTGCATTTGATTTTTTTGGATGAGTTTACTCAAGAGTCTTGAGTCAAGACGTTGTCACAATTTACTCAATAAAACATCAACACAAGTTTTGCATGCCTGCCATATAGACAACTGAAAGTGAAGTTCAAAGTTAGTGAGATGAACGTGGCATGAAACTAAAATGAAAAAAGTTCATTCATGAGTTTTTCATAGGTACACACATTATACAACTGACACTCTATATCACTATAAACTATTAAAACTATATCACATGCATAAAATATATATACAAGTAGTATTCTCTTAAAGTTATAGTAATAATAGTAAGTTAGTATAAAAATGTATAATTGATAATTGTATACTACATTTCATATATACTGTTAAAGTGCCGGCCGGCTAAAGTTGATATATATTCTTTATATCTATAGTCTATATTCTCTATATAGTCAAGTTTATATACTTCTTTATAACAAAATATAAATAAAAATACATATATACTCTCTTCTCTAACATACCACTATATATCTGCGATTAAATAATAATACACTACAAAAAAAGCAATGTCAACTTTTTTGCATGACATGTGCTCTCTTCCATAAAGGAAAAAGTAAAGGAGGACAGTATTTTTATTCTATATCTTTTTCTATGTGTATATTGCATAAAACATTGATGCATATAATTTGCATTTTTGCACTACATTGCATGCTCTCAAATTTCTCTCTTTTCTTTGAGTGTACAAGTTCAAGCACAAAATTGCGATATACTTTTTCATATTATTATAATGATGATATGATATGATAATGGTGGTGTATATGTGTGTAGCTTTTTTCTCTCATTATGACATATAATAATAATAGAAAAATAATACTATACCTTACTTTTGCCATGTGCTTTTTTTAAAAGACTTGTCATACAAACAAGAGTATATCACACAACAAAAACATGAAAGAGTATCATCATATATATATAAAGCGAATGCGTATTATATTATTGTATTATGCAAGAAAAGTGACTGACTTGCATATAGAAAGAAAACTTGAACTTCTTTTTTTCTTTATCCCGTAATTTTCAACTATATATACAATATATATGATATATATATATATATATAATGCAATGTTTTGAATGTGATTACAAGAGATATATAAAACTATAATATATACTTTTTCAACAACACTATCTTTTTCTTTTACGTATAAAAATGTGTTAGTAGCATCAAGCATCATCATCATGTAATAGGTAGTTTTATATGTACGCATCCTTTTTTTTCTTATAATACTATAACTAAAGTAGCAAACTGGTAACTAAACCTAACTATTATATATATATACAAAATAAGTGCATCTTTTATATAGATATATTCTATATCTGTGATTCCTGTCTATACTCTTAATTCACTTTTCTTCTTTCTCTATATAACTTTTTTATCATCACGAGAGAAGAGGAAAAAAAGAAGTATCAGTCATTCACATATTATTCACTCTCTCATTATTTTGTCTATTTCATCATCAACAACATCTTCTAAACAGAATACACAATGTTTTTACTAGTTTTTTAAACTATATAGAAGTTAGATATGCGGGTTAACCTTGCATTTTGCCTTTTATGTTTTTATACACAAAGTTGATATAAACTAGGTAAGTTGGTTTTCTTTCGTCAATTCTTTTCCATGCACTTGTTATAGGTAGACTCAAACTATATATTCTATGTACGTGTATCAATTGTAGTAGACAATGTACTTATACTTTTTGTGCATATATATATATCTCATCTCCGCCATTTCATATAGAGATATACTTTTAAGCTCATCTTTACATCACATTGTAGCGCATCGGTGGATTCTTCTCTCTCGCATCGCTTTTGTCGACAAACCCTAACTAACTATCTATATATCCACTATATATCTTCTAACTTCTCGTTACCTTATATCCCTCCTATATATGGTTATATACTTTATATATACTTGTTATATATATAAAAGTTTGGCTTTGCTTCAAAACTCACAAGGGAAAATGAAAATGGAAGTTGGGCTCTTTATAGTAGATGTTGTTGTTCAACTTAGGCTACATAGCCTCAAGTTAGATAGATGCCTAGAGAGAGAAGAGAGAGAACGAGTTGTGAAAAACTCGTTGTATAAGTTTTTTTTTCTCTCTCGTGTTCTTTCTCCAACTCTCGTCGACTATTTCATCTAACCCCTCTTTTTCTGTTATATTACTGTTGTATAAGTTTGGTTCTCTCTCTCTCTGATGTCTTTTCTGTCTTGCTCACAAAAAGGGTGTAGTCCTCTCTCTAATACTTTTGTAGAGAAGAAGCCAAGGCAAGCCTAGGTTTGATGCCAACTCAAAGAGCTAGTCAGCCGAGCTTGATGAATCTCTATATAAAAGAAAAGAAGAAGAGTATATAGGGAGTATATAGATATATACATAGCTATATAGTATATAGCATACCAAAATGTTACACAGTATAGGATGAAGGAAGATAGATAGATAGCTCCAAGTCTTCTTTTTCCTAATGGCTTATACTTTAAGAAGAGTTGAATGCAATGCATTTTTCTCCTATGGTTAAAGGAACTTTGTCTATTCGGTTCGTCGTACACTCTCGTAGTTTTTTTGTGAGTTTTTTACTAGTAGAGAGAGACGTCTGAGTGATCATAGTCAGAGAAGAGCATAGGACTACAGTAGTAGGTAGGTATATGAAACTATATACAAAGTGCATTGCACACCAGTGTATCAACTCACGTCATACTGAAAAGGGTTTTCATCCTATGCACTACTATAATATCTATCTCCTTTTTTCTCTCTCTCTATTCACTATATAACTTTGTTGTAAACCTTACTACTAGTACCATTATTATTATAAGTGAGCAGAGAGTTGAACTTGAGTCAAAGAATACACTAGTAGGAGAGTATAGCATCATATATATATATATATATTGTATGCACATATAGTACACAAATATATAGTATTTATATATATGGTTAAAGAGTAATCTATATAGTGATAATAATACTGTGTGTTATATATATGTAGTAATAATATATAAGTCGAAGCCCATGACTTGACTATAAGATGACAGCAGACATATAATACAAGTGTTGTTGTTGTTGTGTATATATAATTCTCTGTGTTGTGTTTTTCATCATCGTGTGAGAGATGAAAAGAGTGGAGTAAAAAAAAGAAGTGAACTACTAGACTACTAGTGAATGTGAATGCAATATATATATAGATGATATAACTTATATCATGTATGTTGTAATATAAGAGAGAGAGGGCAAGTTTAGCTAGCTAAAGTTATAAAAAAAGTTCTATATAAAAAGAGGAAAGAAGAAGATAGACGAAGAAATAGAGTATATCAACATCATCATATCATGTGCCTTTTCAAAGTTGTTGGACTATAATAGGAAGAAGTGTACGAAGAGAACTATACTTGTTCTTCACTTGCCTTACTTTACTTTTTTGTTACTCGGGTATGTTACAAATACACACACAAGTTTATATATATATATCTTGCTTTTTTATACAGAGTATATAGTTATATAATAATAGTGAATGCAATAGTTGGTGCATTTACTCTCTTTTCAAATATATATAAAAATATAGGCAAGGACGACATATAAAAGTCTGTAGATCAACTATACTATGTATATGTGTATATCCATATCATCGGATATATAGTCTTTTGAAAGGACATATAATAATATATAAGTATATATCTGTTTGTAGGACTTTTCACTGCACATTGCACTTTGTTCTTGTATACATATAATATAAATACTTTAGTATACTTATACTCTCTTTCTATATAAAGTATACCTACGCATTATTATATAGTTGTTGGAATTGAGTTTGAAAACTTAAAGGAATTGCATGATGTGCTTTTATGAATGGTTGGTATATAGACTCTTATGCTACTATGCTATTTGTTTACATTTTCTTGCTATATGATCTGATATTAGCTTCCTAGTAGTTTTATAGTCAAATAGTAGTTGTCATACTTTTATATATAATGTGTATAAGAGAAGGACGAGACGAGACGACAACGACAAGTGAATTGAACTTGTGTGTATGGTGTTGGCATATTATTATAGAGTCGAGTTAGAATATGACTAATATATTTTATATAGAGTTATGTGATGCATAAAGATGGATTCATGAGAGTATATCTATATATGCACTTTATATACTTTCATGCGAAATTGTGCTGATTTCAAGAACACGTATATAGTTATATAATAATATATCTAGTCATTCATTCATAAATTTGTAGATATAAGACTCCACACACCTCTATACCTTTTCATATCAAAAAAGTACTTGAATATTATGTTGAACTTGATATACTTCTCGGTATTTCTTTTTGTTAGGTAGTAGCTGTTATAGTGAAAAATGTTGACTTCTTTTTAGTGGTATAGTTAGACTTTTTGGAAACTATATTACCACATGATGTTTTTTCCTTTTCCTCTTATATGTCGAGTGTATATAGTTTATATGGCTATATGCAAGGTTACATTTTTGTAGTACAGTTAATGGGATATATTTTGCAAACTTGACAGAAAAAGTAAGGAAAAATGTTTGAATATAGGTGGTGTAGAAGAAGAAAAAGGTGTATGTACCTTTATAGAAAGAAGATAATTATAGTAAATGGAATGCGTTGAGTCAGGTCTGGTATTTGTTGAAGAGCTGTTGTCCGATGTAAAATGGCAATGTGGTGATGCATAATTGAATTGAATGGATTGAAGTGAGTGTTGTGTGTGTATATTTTGATGATGTTGCAGACAGTCAGTCAGCAACAACTATACACTCCTGTTTTACTTTTTACTATAATAAATACAACCGATAATAACTACATAATAATATAACGTATATAGAGTGTAGTAAGAAGTATATAGGTATAGTAATATAGCATCTATATAACATTTACCTTTAGGTTAGGTTAGTCATGACATGATACTTGTATAATATATAGAAGAGTTTGTATATATATATATATAATCGAAAATAAAAGGAAAATTATAACTATATATGCATATATCATCATATAAAATAAAAGTACACGTGCACACACGCCAAGTCTAAATTCAATGCCAATGCCATCATCAAACAAAAAAAAGTGAATGAGTCAATGAATGCACTTCTTGTTTGCGTTTTTATGTATATATATATTATTATTATTGTTGTCCAAGTTTGTTTTGAGAGTTCAGTTGAACTATATAGATACTAAAAGTATAATAGGTTTTATATATCCATGTTGTGTTGTTTGTAAACTACTTGAAAAGTTGAAAGCGCATTCGATTCAACAACATTCATTCAACTTTTTGACTTTTGTTCTATTCATTGTCATTGTCATATGTTATGCGTAAAGGAAGACAAAAAAGTTGCTCTATTTTTCTAGTTTCTTTTTGTTGTTCTATATAAATGTTTTTTTCAGAGTTGAGAAAAAAATGCTTGCAACTATTTAATTTATTTTTATATTTCTTTGATTACACAACATTCAGCATTCTTTAGATAGGTGAAAGAAACTTTTAAAGATTTCTAGATAATTTGGAAGAGAAAAATGTTGTGGATTGTTAGTTGTTGTAGGTACACACGGAGTAGATAAATTGAATTTTGATTATGATTTGTGACTTTTTTGGGCACGCCAGCAAGACGAGAAATAGATAATTTGGAAGAGAAGAGAAAAATGTTGTGGATTGTTAGTTGTTGTAGGTACACACGGAGTAGATAAATTGAATTTTGATTATGATTTGTGACTTTTCTGGGCACGCCAGCAAGACGAGAAGAAGATAACAAATTGCGACTTGTGTGATTGTGCCAAATACATGACTCTTCTTTTACTTCGAGAAGCATACAACACACGGGCATGAGTAACAAATCAAATCAAACTTTTACTTCTGTTAGTTTTTTTCTTTTACTCTTGAAGAAGATGCACCCTATGTATGTAACGCTAGTTAGAGTTAGAGAGGAAAGGCAATTTCACGCTGTGACTCTTCATTTTGCTCATTGTGTGAGACGATGGAAGTAAAAGAGTTAAAATTTTTTTCAAAAAAAGTCTTCTTCTTCTCAACCACTTCAACTTGGTTCACACAAGACTGCAGGGCAAATTGAGAGATTTCTTGCAGATAATTTGATAGTTGGATGGATGGACGATGCAAGGATGTACTAAGTTGCATTAGTGTTAGAGCATCATGCATGAGTGATATAAAGTTTTTTGAAATGTTTTATGTGTAGGTGTAATTAAGCAAGTCTTTATTAATTAAACAAGTTCATTTCTTCATTTCTCTTCGTCTGACTATTTGACAGTGAAGAAATTAAACAAAGTTTTTGATGATAAAGTATATGGAAATGAATTGCTACAAGGCTACAGTCAATTAAGTTTCTAGCAATGCGCTAATAAGTTTCTGTGATTGAGTAAATGCATAACATTATTTCTGAGCAAGAAGAAACGAGAACTGTGTGAAGATTTTTAAGACTGGTTTTTTAGTTTATGTTACTCTGTACAACAGTAACACTCAATTTTTCATATTAGAAGAATGTACGTCTACGTATGTTAAAGCAAGTCTTTATTAATTAAACAAGTTCATTTCTTCATTTCTCTCTTCTGACTATTTGACAGAGAAGAAATTAAACAAAGTTTTTGATGATAAAGTATATGGAAATGAATTGCTACAAGGCTACAGTCAATTAAGTTTCTAGCAATGCGCTAATAAGTTTTTGTGATTGAGTAAATGCATAACATTATTTCTGAGGAGCAAGAAACGAAAACTGTGTGAAGATTTTTAAGACTGGTTTTTTAGTTTATGTTACTCTGTACAACAGTAACACTCAATTTTTCATATTAGAAGAATGTACGTCTACGTATGTTTTTAAGTTGATGAGTGAGAGAGGCTGAGAGACAAGTGAGCGAGTGAGGACGTCACTTGTTTTGTTTTCTGTTTGTCATTATTGTAACGGGACTGGTGACCATTTGCTTTAAGAAGAGTTGATGTTGATGTGATGTTGATTTGAGATTGGTTCGATGACTTGCATTGGATAGAGTAGTAGCAATAGAGAAGAGAGACAGAGTCAAGAGTAGAAGTCGTCCTTTGTCGATAATTATGATTTTAAAATTCCACACGGACGGGAGGGGTTATCTCATTAGTACTTGTTTTCATGACATGGTGCATGGCTTGACTTGCAAGTAAAGTAGTAATGTATACAATACATGTAGAAAGTTGTTGGTCAAATGACACTTTAGACTATGAGTATATATATTATGAGAGATCTTTCTTTTTATATGTATGTTATTGTTGCCGTTGTTTTTTGTTGTTTTGTCTCTTGGCCTGTTTTGCTAGAGTAGTTAAAAATTTAAAAGTCACAAACAAGTGACTCTGTGTATATCTAGTCCTGTTAGCTATTTATGTCTTTTTTGACTGTTGAGAAATTACTTTTTAATGCTAATTAGCTACA
>VCNE01008967.1:0-11703 GCA_009869805.1 Oncopodura yosiiana
ATAATAAATTCAAATCACTATATATCTATCTACCTTAGTTCTTTACTACTCCCATGTTTTATAAAAGTTTCGTCAAATCTTTCTTTGTACTCTAAAAGATCTTCTTACAGCTCACTTTTATAGCTTTTTTGTTCAGGGTCTTTATAGGTGGAAAGAGAAAGAAATGAACAAAAAAGAGTCTTTAGTTGGCCTGAAGCGAGAAACAAGTTTACCTTTAGGATTTCCCCTCTCTCTGCTTTCTCTCTACTTTCACTTCGTTGCGTTCGTTGAGCTCTCTTTTTTATTTCACAACCTTTTGATTTTGCCAAGTGTGCCATAAAGTAAAGCGAAATGTCACCAAAGATCATATTTAGTATTCCCATATTACTTGTGTTTTATTTGTTTTTACCATCGTAGGTGTTCTGTTCAGGAAGCATCAAATATCTACATCCAAGTTTTTTAGAAAATTCCTTTGAAATTAATTTCTAGATTTTCGACGCATATCATCAGATCAGCTATATATATAGCATTTAATATAAAAGTTTTCTACCTTGAAACTTGATGCTTGAACTTGATATAAAAATCTTTTATGTGAAATATTCTATTTTTTTATGATTTTTTTCTTAGATCCTGAAGGAACTCAACCGAACCAACAACAGCTACAAGCGACTCAAAATTCCACTGTTGTAGAGACGATGTCACTGTTCTTTAGACGTTGTTCAGAGCACAAAAAGAGTCAAGAGGGATGTGAGGTAAAGTTTCTTAAGATACTATAATACACATACAATAATAGCATTACAAGAATACAATATTCTCTAGAGAGTAGAGAAGAGAATATATATAGAAGATTTCTTTTTACAAAAGGAACGTGAATAAAATATTTATATTCTTTTCTCACTGATGATGATAGTATTTATACTTATATATGTGAATGATGCACTCTTCTTCTCTTTGTAGAATAAAACCTTTACTGGAATTCGAAATACAGACTGCTTCTGTATGACCGACTTTTGTAATGGAGAAAACGGAACTTCTTCTTTGACAGTCTCAGCTTCTATGACACATTACCTTTTTACTTTGATACCATTGCTAGCTTCATTTATACTTTCTTCAAACGTACATCTATCTTCTTTCAAAGTGTAGAGAAGCTTATAGAGATTATTATGACTCAAGTCACAGAAAAAGATGGATGTTCAGCAGATGTTCAGTTTTTTGGTTACAATGCAGAATAATCAAAATCAAGTCAAAGAAAAAAGAAATCGAGAAGCACAACTACTATATATATGATATATAAAGTGTTTTTAAAAAAAAATTTAAACTATTGTATACTCTTCTTGAATGATATTCTAAAGTGTTGGTAATGTAAGGTGTGCTATACTTTTAATGCAGATTAAAATAACTACCTGCAACTCATTCTTCATTCATCATCAATCACTGCTTTGACATTGGAGACATTGACTCTAGACACTTTGAACTTTTTTCCATCACCAATGCAATGCTGTACTCTCTTTACTGCTATGTATAGTTTTGGCCTACTTGAGAAAATTTCATTTGTAAACCACAATTTTACTAGCAAGTAGCATCGTGCTTTCCCCTTCATTCAAAAAGTAGAACTTTTAGTCGCCAACTCTTGTAACTCTACTTCAACTTTTACTGTGTGCATGTAGAGTGATGATGATATGATGATTACATTTTATACTAACAAGCCTACTTTAGTGTATAGTAGTTTAATCTTTAATGGGATAGTATTAGTAGAAGCACGTCTGTCCTCAACTCAACTTCAATTTGGTGGTTTGGATAATAAAATTGTTACTTGTAGGCTAAAATGATAATGTATTATAGAGCTATACTTATATTAGAGCTACATATGTTATTACATATTACATGCATGGTTGAGAAAATGAGCTATGTATTGCATCCATGCTATATATACATGTATGATTTAACGGAAGAGTTATACACACATAATTGATTTTAGCTGAAGAGGTAATTTAGTCTCTTGTCTGAAATTCAGAGGATAAGTGATGATTACTATGCTATATGCATGTTAGCATGTTGTCGTCTCATGTAGAAAGTTATTTATGCATTCTAAATACTTTTGATAACCGACCAGAAACGATATATTTTACTTGGAGTGATATTTTCCAGGATAGTTCATTATTGTTAATCAAAATTCAAAGTTTATCACAAAAGCTTATTTTCATGTTGTCAGGATTTGTAAAATTTATGTTAAAACCTGGAAACAGATATTACTGACGATTGGTGCTAAAAATACACTTTCAATGTACACATAATATTGTATTACTTTACCAAATACCAAATGTCAAACATAATATATTAATATATAATGTATATATGGTAAGTGTTGAATGTTATAATTACTTTTTTTACTGAGTATGTAAAACTTTGTTAATTAGTAACACGATATCAAATTAAGTTACGGCTATAGATTTCTTAGATTTTTTACGAAGCTTTTCATTATACTAGGTAAACTTAAATTGCTTTCTTTTTATGTACAATATTAAATAGATCATATATAACTCCCAGAATATAAACTGTGTAGGAGCTAATGTCCTTATTTCACATTGTTTATGTCATATAATTTAAATTGTGTTAGACTTACTCATCATTAAAAATAACAAAGCTCTGTATATACTATATAATAAGTCTATATATAGCATTAGAAAAAAGTTTGTATCATATGATATTATGTCATGTACATATGTAGAACAATAATAAAAGTGGAACAAATCATTACTTTCAAATAATATAAAGTGTAGGATATCAAATAGCAGATGGTTATTTTCCCAATTGTTGCACTATGTACATCAATACAAAACTCTGTATTGACTTTCTGTACATCATCATCGGCTCACACACTCACTAATGGCTTGTATAGTGTCTTGGTATAGAATGACAAAATTCTAGCTCAAATTTCCATTTTAAGTGAGTTTAGCTTCTTGTACTTTTAGCCATTGGCTCTAGGTTAACAATTTTATACTCTCAAGTTGAGAGTCTCAACATAAAACAAGGAAAGGCTTTTTCCAATATCCATGCAAAAATCTTGTACATTGCTTCTTGCATTCTTATAAGACGAACTTACTATTACATTCTACGACTGAAAGATATTGCCAACATAAATCATGACAAATCGTAAATCATTAGAGACAAGACGAGCGAGCGAGACACTTGACAGGCTTGTATAGTGTCTTGGTATAGAATGACAAAATTCTAGCTCAAATTTCCATTTTAAGTGAGTTTAGCTTCTTGTACTTTAGCCATTGGCTCTAGGTTAACAATTTTATACTCTCAAGTTGAGAGTCTCAACATAAAACAAGGAAAGGCTTTTTCCAATATCCATGCAAAAGCTTGTACATAGCTTCTTGCATTCTTATAAGACGAACTTACTATTACATTCCACGACTGAAAGATATTGCCAACATAAATCATGACAAATCGTAAATCATTAGAGACAAGACGAGCGAGCGAGACACTTGACTTACTTTATGTAATCACTCATTGGATAAAGGCAAAAGCATACGAAGAATAAGACTTTTTAGCTGTGTACATTTACATAATACACATTGTGTAGAGTAACCTTTTTCGCTTGATTCGTTTCTCAATCCTCTTAACACGTAAGCATCAAAGCTGGAGAAAGAAATTGACTAATGAATTGGAGAAAGTACAGATTATTGCAAATTTCCATTAGACATTATTAAGAACTCTAAAGAAAAAAATCGTCTCACGAAGTAAAAGGTTAGGTTAGAAAAAGTGTTAGTTCTGCAATAACAATAATAAACAAGTTCAAAGGAAATGTATGTGTGCAATATATTTTGGAAAGAGAATGTCTACACTCTCGTTTGATTCATAACAGCGGAACCTATGGACGTTATAATTTATTCCAGCTTTTAGAATTATGCTAATTCAGCATGGATTAAATAGTCACAAGGCCTTTTAAATGTCACAGGTACAGAAGAGGACAAAGAAGATGAGTCTCATCTATGAAATATTTAAGCATAATTTTAGCATAAATCATCAAGAATAGAAGATTTCTTTTGACATTAGAGTAGCTATTTATAGTTGAGAGTAATAGTTGTACGTACGACATTGTTTTAATAAGATGGCCACACTGAATTTCACATTGCTTACCACTTTAATGAAAAAGGTAAATTTCATAAAATAAAAATCTTTATTGCTCATTTCTGTTGTACCTTGATATATTTTGTTATTAATTTTCTATTGCTATATCTTACATATTATTATTATCTTCTCATGATTTTCTTTGAACAATATTTATTGCTGAATTGACAAATACACACACTCGCTTCTAAGAAAAATTAAAGATTTTCACATAAGTGACTTTATTATTACATTATGTCAACAAATTGTAGGCTATAGGGCTATACACTTATTGCGAACTCTGTAGAAGGTGAAAGTTACTTTCTCTTATCCACTCTAATAATTCTGGAAATTTTCAGTAAACTCTATATCACAATTTGTCTGATTTCTAACTGTGAGATCTCATTACATGTTCTTCCAATCGTCTAATACAAAGACACATCCTGAGGATATTTATTATAACATCCGTAAACGAAGTTAATAAAATCCGGACTTTCAGGAGGCAAGGAAAAGTTTATTTCGCCAGTTGTGTGGCTTATATAGAATTATATGTAACAAATGTCATAACTTTTGGTTTTCAATAAATCTAAAAGAGCTCTGCATGGAACAATTGAGAGATGCGATACTATATGAACATAAACTTTCTCCTCAGTTGTTGGATAATTTCCTTTCATGCTGCTTTACGACTTTCACTTTCTCAATGTACCCCATGCTTCCTTCATGTAGTATGCAATAAATGGACTATATAACAATAATGCTTTTACAGAACGCAACCACAGTTTGTAAGTATATATACAATATAGTATAAAAGAAGTTTATTTTATTGTATTACAACTTCTATGTTTGTTGACAAATTTTATTATAATAAAAGTTTTATATGTTTCTAAATACTTGTTGTAGTATAACACTTGAAAAATATAAAAAAATATTAACACATATAAAAACATAATTTTTGTACGTTTCCAAAAATATATAAGAAAACGTTAACTAACTACTTCAGTACTACATAAAATTTACAAAAAATACTAAACTTTTTCTGTATAAAAAACTACATTTTTCATCTAGAGTCATAGAATATATCTTATTAGAAAATAAATTTTTACATTGTCAATAATTTTATTTGAGCTCAAATTCAGTCAGTGTAGTCAACTATTTGTGAAAAACTAGAAACATGTTTCTGAATAAAAGTCCACTTGATCTTGAAAGATTGTATTATTATTGAGCATTGAATAGGTCATACATTAGCTCTGGAAACTTGATGCTATAGATTTGAAATGTTGAAGCATCTCTTATAATAGAATTCTTGTTCCTAGAATTGAATCATATAAGAAGAGAAGAACACATATTATAGAATGTTACAATTCTTATATATAATATGATCTCAAACAATTTTCTTTTTGGTACTTACCTTTTGAGAATTTCTAGTGCTTTTTCTTGGAGAAGAGGAAGACTATATGTTTCACCACACGAGTACATTTCCAACGCATTCTCTGGTAAAGTTTGTCGAATAAGCATTGTTTGACAAATGGCTTTGAGAGCCGGGACATCATATTTATCTGCGGCCATTAGCAATGGGACAGTATTTCCTTCTTTTGGCTCATTCATTTCTCCAGTATATAAAAATCGAAGAAGAGATTCAAGGACAGTGCTATCCATATCTTGTATTAGGACTCGTCCTTCATTTTTCTCTTTCATATTGAGTTGAAACATTGATGCAAAGACGGAGCTTTTACCTTATAAAATAATAAGGTTTATACAATTATTTACAACAGCAAAGTGAATTTGTTTATCTGATAAATGTTAGTACACTTACAAGCAAGAAGAAAACGATGAGCATAAAATTCCTTATTTTCACATTCAATTACAACATCAGACAATTCAAGGTGACATGAATAAATGTTTTGCATTCAATTCATTTTTCTGAAATTGAGATTCAAGCATGACACTACGACGCTCTGCATCCATAACTCTAATACATGTTCCACCTGAAATAAAATGAAAAGATTTAAAAAAAGTAGTATTAATTCTCAACGGTAAAATATTATTTAAAATTTTTTCTCAACTTACTCATCTCATATCCGATTGAAAAAGTTATACGAAAAGTGTCAATTGAATCATCCCAAACATTTGCACTATTTACCCTGTATAAACCAAAGTTTTTTGATGATTATGTAAATGAGAAATATTGTAAGAAACGTATAAATGCCTGAACGAATAAAAGTTATACTTACCATTTACTGGACCAAATAATATTACTTGAAGCTGGATGATGAAAGTCATCTTTTCTGAATGTCAGCAAATGAATATATTTTGGTTCACCTTTGTGAAGTAACTCAAATTTTGATGGATTGACATGAAAAGCATAATTTGTATTTCGTTTTGGTAGTGAGAGATAAATATTAATTTGGTTCTGATATAGTGAAGCTCCCCTGTTAAAATTATTATTTATATGTTATAACATTGACACTACATAAATTAAAAACATTAAAAATAGCTTACCAAGAATGCTCTACTGTAGATAAAAATCCAGTCTTGAATTTGAGATCAGAAAATGAAAATCCATTGGTAGCTACACGCAGAATATTATCAGAAATTCGACTCTTTGGTGGAATCTGAAAATCCCACTCATAACTGCAAGTTTTTCTGTCTTTGATCTGAAATTTTTCATAAATTTTGATTTTAGATAAACAATCTATTAGGCAGAAAACAAAGCAACTATCTGTTATTTACTATGCTTGCACTTTTAACTTACTTCCAACACAGATCTTCCACGTTCCAAAACTTGTGTAGTACTTTTTTCGGCTGCCATTGTCTTCATTTATTATGATTTAATTGTGATCACAAAATTCACAAATTCGAATATCAAATTACTAAAAATCAATCTCTCTTTTAAACAGCTGAAATTCCAAAAGTTCTAACCAAGTTACAACAGGTATGGACGAAATGTGAACTTTATTTCTTTTGTTTTACAGAGTAGCGTTAGTGTCGAAAAAAATTCTGAGAATTATCGTCTCGCTCCCTTCAACTCCAAACTATTTCTGTCACAGCTTAAAACTACTACTAAAGGTAAAGTAGCTTATCAAGAAAAAAATTATATGCATTTGTAAAGTGATAATATTATAATAGTCAGTCTGTCTTTTTCTGTATTGAATATTATAATTAATGTCTTTATTACACAAATAAGGTAATATTAGTTACAGCAATTTAAACTGCCATTACCATTTCAATTTTGTTATGAGGATTATAACCTTCAATAATAAAATCATCATAACAAAAATCTTCGATATTTTTAATTTCTGTAGAATCACGTTTGAATTTAAATGTTGGAAATGTTCTTGGTTTTCTTTCAATTTGTATTTCCAAAGCTTTGACATGATTTGAGTAAATGTGTGTGTCACCAGTAGTATGGACAAATTCAGCAGCTTCAAGTCCAGTAACATGAGCAATCATTTTTGCAAGCAAAGCATAACTTGCAATATTGAATGGTACACCTGAATGAAATGAATTGTTACAATTATTAGTTTGTCAATTTTCTTTCGGTAGTATAACAATTTACCTAATCCAACATCTGCAGATCGTTGATAGAGTTGACAAGAAAGTTCTTTTTTATTAGAATTGACATAAAATTGTACAAAGCAATGACAAGGTGGAAGTGCCATCAATGGTAAATCAGATGGATTCCAAGCAGACATAATAATTCTTCTAGAGTCTGGCTCTTCTTTAATCATTCTAATTACTTCCTTTAATTGATCAACTCCTTGTCCTTCATAATTATCTTTCATAGTCTTATATTTAGCTCCAAAATGACGCCACTGAAATCCATAAACTGGTCCTAAATCTCCTTCTTCACGTTCAGTAAATCCTAAATTATCTAGAAATTGACGAGATGAATTTCCATCCCAAATATGTACATTTTGTTCTTTCAGTTCATTAGCATTTGTACTTCCTGTAACGAACCATAATAATTCCAAAATGATACCACGAAGAAAGACTCGTTTGGTTGTTAAAATTGGTAGAGTGCCTACAAGAAAAACGACCAAAAGTATAAATTAACATATTGCTGAATTTCTTGTATCATTTATTAATACCATTTCTTAAATCAAATCTCATTTGATTTCCAAATATCGAATATGTTCCAGTTCCAGTACGATCACTTTTAAAAACTCCATTCTTCAAAATTGTACGGATCAAATTCAAGTATTGTTGTTCATCAACATTTTCTTTTTCTTCTGATTGTTGTTGATGATGTCCATTACCAGATTCAGTTAGTTTAGCACTCGGTACAACTACAACTTGTTCAGTTTCTCCAGGCATAATTGCAAATTAATTTGGAATGTTTTACAAGAGATCCGTTACAAATCACAAAAGATGAAAGAAAGAACAAAGGTTTTTTGCAAAGTCGGCAAAAATTGCATGGATTGTGTCTGTTTGCCTCCTATTTCATGAGCTTTTTGCGCCTATCACTTTTTCGGGGTGTTGTAAGAGTTTTCCAGTTTTTTTTCTTGCTGGAGTATGTTTATAGCGCTGGAACTCAAGTTTCCAAAAGTCACAAGATTACTTGTCATTTTCCTGTTTCTAATTTATTTATAATTTTAGCAATGTATTTCTACTGATGAGGCAGTGGTGCCATTTCTCCTGATTTTTTCCAGGCTAGGCATACTACTTGTTGTTCCAAAGGTCTTTCAATTCCTTAACATTTTTCTTTTTCATCATGGAAGAAGTTGATTCCATTCTTTTGTACACATTAAAACAAATTGGATGGTGAGAATTTTGAGCACATTTAAACTTAAGTAAATTGCTTATTTCATATATTAATTTCTTTCTCGTTTTCTTTCTCTAGTGACGTTGGATCCAATGTGTCACAGCTTTCTCCTATGCAAATAATCAAATGTGTATTAAAATGTCTTGAAATAATTCGACCAGACACTGAACTTCCGCCTTATGATGCCAATGTCTCTATGTCAGCTCGCTACAAAGTTGCCTCACAAATTGCTCAACAAGTTACGGTAAGCAAGTGATGCATTTTTAACAGCAGATCTAAAAAATCTCATATAATGTATAAAATTTGTTATTTATTGCAGGATTTGGGTTTCAAAGAAGAAATAGGATGTCAATCATTTTTATACCCTACTGAAACAGATACTCGTAAATTGTTGATATTTCTAATAGAAAAACTTCCTAAAGATGTTGATAGTGTTGTAGGCGACCAAATAGAAAATCTATTATCTAAAATTGCTCAGGAAAGCTCAGAAAAAGAAAACAACTCAAGGCATTCTAATGACCATTCTTCATTTGGAGGAGAAATAGAGGTTGATGGAATTAGACTTCCTGCTGCAGTTGATGTTGACTCATTACCAAAAGGTAAAAGACGATAATAAAAAGTAAAAAGTAACTTGTCTCCCAATATTAATGTTTGAACTTCTCTCCTATGTAAATTCTAGAAACACTCAAGTTTTACGCGAGTCACTTAGCGGACGTTAGTTTTGAAAAATTGAGAAAACAATATAGACCAACAATAGTTGAAGAACAACCACCACCTTTACCTAAAGTAGAAGACGAAGAAGATTTTGGAGATCCAGATGAACCAATAGTAGTAGAAGAAAAAAGCAATAAACCAAAAATAGCTGAGAAACCAAAACTTAAACCACCAGTAGCTGAAAAACCAAAGATTGACAATAAACAAAAAGAATTGGAGGCAGCAAAAGAGCTTGAAAGATTAAGGCAAGAACAAGAAGAAGCTGAAGCTAGAGAAATAGCTGCTAAAATTAAATGTATGCAAGAAGATTCAAAAGCTAAAGCTCTTCATCTAAAGAATAAAGAAAAATCATTAAAAGAATTAAATAAAAATGTTGATAGTATAGAAGATGAATTAGAAAGACTGAAATTAGAGTTAGTAAATAGGAAAAAGTTATTAGATAGACAAAGAAAAACACAACAACTACTTAGTGGTTCAGATGATGGGTTAGAAAAAGTTAGAAATGCTGTACAAACACAAATGGAAAAATTAATTAGTTTAGCAAATAAATGGGAGAAACATAGAGAGCCATTACTAGATCAAATTAGAACAAAAAAATCATCAAGTATGAACAAACTTGTAAGTTTATTTAATTTATAATCGACATTACATTTGTCTCAGTTTGCCTCTTTAAATCTAAAATTTTACATTTTTTTAGTCTGGAACAGCTAAATTAATGGAAGATGTGAGATTATTAAAGTCAGAATTGAAAGAAATGGGACAACAAGCTAAAATTAAGGAAGAACATTATAGTCAATTGCTTAATGAGTATACTAAAATGCCAAAAGATCTAAACAGGTAAAATATTCAATATAATGACGATGTTGTAATTACAATGAAATTTTACTACTTGCTTTATTTCGTATTTCAGATCAGCTTATACAAAACGCATTTCTGAAATTATTGGAAATATAAAAAAGCAGAAGCAAGAGATAACAAAAGTTCTCAAAGATACCAAAGATATACAAAAACACATCAATTCTCTTTCTGGTCAGTTGGATAGAACTTTTGCTGTGGCAGATGAATTAATATACAAGGTTTGTAAAATGAATAGTTTGCTTTTTAAATATTATTGATTGATAATAATTTTTTAACACAGGATGCTGAAAAAGACAAAAATGTTGCTCAGTCATACAAGCTTTTAGTTGCTATTCATTCAGATTTTTCACGTATAATTAAAACTTCTGAAGAAATGGGCAATATGAAAAGAACCAGTCGAGACATTGAAGATAAATTGGAATTAGAAAAGGATAAGAATGTAGAAGATAAATTGAAAAGGTTACGAGCAGATTTAAATCAAATGAAGACAGAAAATAAAATTTTGGAAGCTAAATTAAGAGATCCAACATATATAAAAAATCATTTGCCATCATAAAAGAAAGGGAACATCTTTTTTCACATCAAGTCAATGATATCAGTTCAACATGCAAGCTTAATTAATTTTGCAAATGACAATTATTTAAAGTTAATAAATGTATTATGACAAATGAAAGAAATACATAGCGTCGCTTTCACTTTACTTTCACCTTACCATGAAAATTTTGCATAGCTTGAAAGTCATTCTCTAGTTTCAAGTTAGCATAGGGAGTAGATTTGTTGACCAAATACAAAGTTAGTAGTCCGACTTGCTCTTTCTTTGACAAAGGTTTTATTATATCATCACTGCATTGTTTATTGTTCAAAATGTCTGCCATGTCCAGTATGCCAAAATCTCCTCCAGAAATTGTTGTTCAAGATGCAGACTTGGATTCTTCAACAACTTCTGAAGAGCGTACAGTAGCACCTTCAGAACTTGAAATGATTCAAAATTCAAGTGAAATTGCAGCTCTGAATTTTAATCGGCCATCAGGTACTTGCACAGAATTTTTATTATTGAAGGAGATCATTGTTTATTTAAAATAAATTAATTAATTGATACTAGATTCACGCTTTAAACAACAAACTTTCAAGGCATGGCAGCCTTTAATTAATATGAAAACTGTATCTTTTTCTCTTTTAATATTTGGAATATTATTTTTAATCATTGGAATTGTCTTTGTGTTTCTTCTTTCTTGGCCACCTGAAATTAGAATTGATTATACTGATTGCAA
>VCNE01008968.1:0-10441 GCA_009869805.1 Oncopodura yosiiana
TGAGCTAATTGTAATTTAGTTAGAGCTTTTCTCACATAGTTGACAAAAGTTATTGGTGTTTTCATTCGTCCAACATGATTTTCTGGTGCAATTCCAATTTTATCATGGATTATCACTTGTAGTAGAGCTCTGTACAACATAGTTTCTGGAAGGTCCATGTCCTATAAAAAATAATCAAGAATTATTATTAGTTTCTTATTATGTACATTTAAAAGTATATAATCTACTTACATTTCTATAAGGCGAAAATGAAGCAACCATTCTAGCATTACGACCAAGACCAAACTTTTGATCTAGAAGAACTTTACTTGATGGAAATGTAGGTTCTGTATTCATTTCTATTACATTGGAGCTTTTACGAGGTCCTATATATGGAGCTGGGTCATAACGTTCAGCAACAAGATGAAAACAACAAGGAACATTACAAATAAATTGAGTTTGATGATTAGCTCTAAAAATACGTAGTGAATTCATTCCTAGATTTCCACATGTGTGTAAGCCGATTATTCCACAAGAATAATTATGATTCTCATAATTCTCTTCAGTATCAACAAAATTTTCTTTTAATAATGAGTCCAAATCAAAATCTTCTTTTATAATAGCTGTTAATGTTTTTAATCTTCCATAATTGTTTGATTTAGAAGATTTACTATCAGAAGAAGACTCTGATGATTCAGTTGGTTTCTTTTTGTAACTTTTCCTTCCCAGTTTTGTACAAGATCCAGTTTCTTCTCTCTCAATAGCTCGGCGTAGAATAGTATCCCAAGCTTTTTCCATATTTTCTTGTCTTTTTTCACATCCTTCAGTATTAATTGAAGAGGCATCTGCAGCAAGAATATCTGAATGATATCGAAGTGTAAGAAATGTACTTAAATAACCCTTTCCACTACCAATATCTAAAAGACAATTAATTTTTTGATTGTTGATACTACTTGACATTATTGATAATTTAGAAATAAATTCACTCATGACTAGAACTTCATGCATTTTCTTCTCTGACATGATTCTATCAAATTCTAAATTGCGATCAAAGCCCATTTCTTTACAATAAACATCTTTCATTTTGATATTATTAATTTTAAAATCATTCAGAGAAGTACTCATATTCATATTTGATAATAATAATTTACCAATTTGATCAACTAAATCTTTTAAACAAGATATATTTGTAAAATCAACAATCCCTTCATCATTCTTCTCTTTCCATTTTTCATTATTAGGAATTGTAAGACTATGAAGAAAATCTTGAACTTCACTAATAGAAATAGAATCCAAATCTTGTCGAAGTCCTGATGGTAATTTAGTTTGCCATTTATTCGTTGTAAAGAATTCTACTAAATGAGAATTAAGAAATGGAAGAGCTGATTTTATAAATGACGAAATAAGTTGAAGATTTTGATATACAATTTCTAATTTTGTTTTTGTCGACATTTTATTAATTAAATTAAAAGGAAAACTTTGGTGATTCTTCAGTAGTTTTTTCAATTATTCCAAGAGATGACTTTAACAATTTGAATTGACTTCTAATTTGTGATGCAATCTCCAACAAATCTGCAGAATCAATATTTTTAGTTGGAAATGAGTCTACTGATGAAATGATTTTTTGACAAAGTTTAATTTTCTGATCGTCTTGAACAGTTTGTAGAATATGATGACAGAATCCTTTATAACTTCCAAGTTCATAACCAAGCTGACTTCCTATTTGTGAGCCACTTGTCCATCCTTCAATTTGTCCAACAAGTATTCCTTTTTGATGACCTTCGTTAAATCCTTCTTGATATTCAATTTCTTCAGTATTTACAACTTTGTCGAAACTTTCTGCACCAACTTCACTCTTTGCCATCTGATGATGATATCTGAATAGAAAAAATATTAAAGAGTAATTATTTGATGAAAATGAAGCACAATTAATAAAATTAAACTTACCATTTGTCACAAAATTATGAAAAATTAAATGAAAAACAAAATTTTTATTGCAGCATGCCGAAGAAAAATTTTTATTTTGACGTTTGAATTTTGTTACAAGTTTGCCGCCGTTTGGGAAAGCTTATAACAAATTCGAGCTCAACGAAGTACAAAAAGTTTTTAGATTATAAAAAGATTATACATTTTATTTCAATTGTTGTAATAACAATCAGTTCTTTTCAATCCAGACAATTTTCCTAAAAGTTGAATCTCTTTTTCAAAACCCTCAATAATTTTAGTTGCATCACTAGTGTCAGGTATTAGAGAATTATCAGTTAAAACTGCAGCACGTACTTTTCCATTATAGCTGAAAAGACACATTGCAATTCCTACAAATAATAATCAACAGTCATCATCTTTCGATCATCATCATAATCATCGCCATATTGTATTTAATTACCAATTTTATATTTTACAGGACTCCATCCAACAACATCAACAAGTTTGCCACCACCAAATAAATACGTTGTAGAAGTTGGTCCAGGAACATTGGATAGAAGAACAGTACCATGAAAAAGCTTAATCATCTCTTGACTCACAACAACCGGAAATGATCCACCAATTTTCATTAAATAATAAGTAGACACAACTTCAGCAGCAGAACTCATTCGTCTAGCAAATATCATATGTGACAGCCAATCTTTTTAAACTTGATTGAATTCCAGTTCTCAATGGAATGAATAATAATGAGAATCTATTTTGTGGATAAGCATTTGGATAAGGTAATATTGCACTAGTAGCTACAACAGTAAGTTTTTGTGGTATACAAGCTCCTTTAGTAATAGCTAGATTTCTTAATGAGCCACCAAGACTTGAAACTAAAATTGCTGGAAGACTACTTTTAGTTGTTATTTTGATTTTCTTTAGAGCATCCACACTCATTGGTTTACTCCATTTCATAGTTTTGGGCCCAGTGATTCTTGAGCCATCATGAAAACAATTATTTTCAGAACTAAAAATCCTTATGAAAAATATTGGTAATGCTATAATTGCAGCTAGCATGTAAATTAAAAAAGTTTGGAATTTTGAACTCTCCAATGGTTTTAATGGATCAACACTTAATTGAACTTGATTTTCACTAAATATTTTCTGTAGTACTACTCCAGCAGAAATTCCGTCCATTATTGAATGATGAATTCTGAATATTACAGCATAATATTTTCCATTCATTTTTGGATCATTATATTTATATTTTGGTACTACCAAAACTTCCCATTGTGGTTTGGAATCATCTAGTAAATGATCATAAATATTTTGAAGCTCTACAAAAACTTGATCTTCACTAGTTTCCATATTTTTCAAAGCTGTCGTCTCATTTAAATATTTCACATGTTTCTTAATATCAAATTGCTCATGATGCTTTTCCCAACAGTAGAAACCAAATTTTTTTACAGCTCTTAATTTTAGCCGGTCATAAACATAGTTTCCATTTGTCTCATCAATTTTATTGACCCATGAAGATAATAAAATTTTTTGAAGTTTAGAAATGTTACACTCTCCTTCTATTACAAAGAATGATGTAAAATTCCCTGGGCTTGCATACATTTCAGAAGCCCAAAATGAATCTGAACAATCCATCAATTTCAGATGAGACCCATAAGTTAGTTTCAAATATATTTTCAGAAAGAAACGTATTGTAAAATTGATTGCTACAAATGGTATCCAAATTGGTGAGATTACGGCAGCTGCAATATTTAAAAGAATAATTGTGATAATTGAAGTTAATGTTGAGTCTAAATTTTTTAAAGTTGTAAGGAAAGAAGAGGAGTTTTGATGAGGTCTTGAAAAATAACTAGAAATCCACTTGGTCAAATGTAACTGACGTTGACTATAAAATTTTGTCAAACTTGTCAAATACTCAACTAACACAAGTGACACTTTTTTGTCAAATACAGAAATCTCTTCCATTTTGGACAAATATTTCTGACCTAACATTACAAAATTGTATTAAATTCACCAAGTGTTTAAAACACACTGGACATGAATTTAAAAAAGCATTGTAGCATAAATAAGCTTTAAATGTCTTCCTTGAGTAAATTGTGAATTGTATACTCAGCTTGAGAAAGAAACTGTGAGTGAGAATTTTAAAGAAGAATATATGTGCAAAAAAGTGTTTATTATGGGAAAAAGTGTTTCAAGCCATTATAGTATTATAGGAAATTAGGTTTACAGGGCTCTGAATTTTGTCTCAGTTTGCCTCCTACATGAAAAGAATTCAGGTGCTAGTGCTACCTAATAAGTTAGTTCAATTGCATTCCAATTTTATTTTGAAAAGTATCATTTTGAATTTATTTAACTTGCTAAATTGCGATGAATTTTATTAAATTGGTCCATTTTTTAGTTTTGGGTTAGAAGCCACTGAATTTAATTTTAGGAAAATCGGCATCTCGGTAATAATATAAGAAGATTTTACATTTTTCTATATGCCACATTTTTGAGTGTTTGCCATCTCTGCTTGTATTAATACTAATACAACAAAGAAATAACTATTGAAATTACTTATTTGTTATGAATTGTAGTTTTTAAAGAAGAAAATGTGCAAAGAAAGTGTTTATTATGTAAAATGTGTTTCAAACCACAGTATTATAGGAAATTGAGTAAAGGTTTTGTTCACAACAACTGTTACGGAATTTTATCTCAGCTTGTCTCCTGCAAAATAGAATTTGGGTGTTATCCTAAGCTGCTAGGCTAATTACACTTTAATTTTGTTTTGGAAAGTATCATTTTGAATTTAACTTTCTTCATTAATGAATTTTATTAATGAGTCCAATTTTTTTCTAATTTTTGGGTTAGTCGCCATTGAATTTAATTTTAGGAAAATCGGAGTTGCTAAAAGAATGTAAAAGTTAGAAGTATTAGTAATACAAGCGATATTTTGTAACTAATTGCATTTCTATAATGCTACAATTTTGAGTCACAGTAGAGTAGTATAGTTACTTATTAAAATTACTTATTGTATCGTATAAATGGGGTTACAATAATGTGAAAAGCTTGGTAAAAAGGATGTAGCTTGTCCACCGCATGATTCATGAATTTGTTGAGAATGTCAAGTTGAAGGGTAAATATTTGGCTATAAAAAATTGCAACTAATGTCAATCAGTCGTCCTGTAGATTGACAATCATAAACATGATTATTACTCATCTCTTCCAAGTTTCCTTCTTACTTTTCATTAGTACAACATTTCCTAAAAATGTATTTGCCCAATCTGACAAAATTTTAACTCGTCAACAACTTCTTAGCCCAAAATATTTCTTAGAATGGGCCATAGACTACAAAAATTCTTCTATTACATTCAACCTAACTTGTGAATCAATTGGCTATGTTGGTTTTGGTTTATCTACAAATGGCAATATGGACAAAGCTGACTTAATTATTGGTGGAGTTCATTCAAATGGAACTACTTATTTTTCAGTATATACTCTATTAACACGCATTAACTAAAATTACTAAAATAGTCTTTTCCAATTTTTTTTGAAACTTTCTTAAAATAGGATGGACATGGCAAAGGGAAATCTTACGTTGTAGACGAAAAACAAGATTGGCATTTGATAAGTGCTTCTGAAAACAAAACTCACACAACTCTTCAAATTCGAAGATCATTTGACACTTGTGACTCAATTAATGACATCTCAATTACTAATGATACTCTTCATCTTCTTTGGTCATTTGGTTCTGCTGACAATATTGCATATCATCAAACTAATCGTGGTATAGCTACAATTAATTTATTAGACATTAGCCCTTCTATAGATTTGTCCAAATTTAAATCATGGGATATGAGTGTCAAAATGACGATGCCAAAAGCAACTACAACTTATTATTGCTCTGTACATAAAAGACCAGCAAATATTAATAAGAAACATCACGTCATTGCGGTATATTGAAATAATACATAATTTAATAATTTCTCTATATAAAACTCTTTTTAATTTCAGTTTGAACCAAAACTAGGAGATAAAAATGCTCGCCAGTTTACACATCATTTAATAGTTTCAAGATGTAGCAACCCTTCATCACCAAAATATTTTGAGTCATTTGTTGGTAAAGAAGGTGGATGAATGTTTTCCAGCATCACAAAATTCTTCTAAAGTACCAATTGACAAATGTATACGTGTTTTTCAAGCATGGGCTGTTGGAGGAATGGTAAATTAAAACTTATTAAAAAAAGAATTATATAATTAATAAATTATATTACTATTTAATTTACTACATAGACACAATTATTTCCAACTCATGTCGGCTTTCCTGTTGGTGAAGAGCCAGATGAGTATTTCATGCTAGAAGTTCATTACACTAATCCAGAACACTTGGAAAACATTCATTTTGAAACAGGAGTTAGAATGTACTATACAAATGAGTTGAGGTAAATAATACTATACGGAACTAATTAAGTATATACAAGTAGTTTTTAAACATTTTCCTCATGCTATACTCATTTACAGAAAACATGATGCTGGCTCACTAAGCGTTGGCCACGCTGTAGTCTCAAGTCATTATATTCCTCCAAACTCCAAGGACTTTCGCATTGTTGGGCATTGTAGTGAAAATTGTACTGGGGAGCAAATTCCCAAAGAAGGCATCAACGTATTTGCAGTTCTACTTCACTCACATTTGGCAGGAAGACGATTAAAAATTCGTCATTTTCGTCAAGGACAAGAACTCCCTTGGCTTGCTGTGGACAATAATTATGATTTCAATTATCAACAACTTCATCCATTAAGAACAGAAGTGAAAATCCTACCTGGTGATCATTTGACTTATGAGTGTATTTATGATACTATGGATAGAAATGGATCAACTGTTATTGCTGGATTGTCAACTTATAATGAGATGTGTGTCGCTTTTCTAATGTATTGGCCACGTATTGACTTAGAAGCTTGCTCTAGTATATATCCAATTGAAGATTGGTATAAGTTTTATGGAATTGACAATGCAACTTGGTATATAGTATAGATAATATTATATAGTTTATGATATGATAATATGAAATAGTACATTCTTCTTCTTAGGACTCCAGCTTTGCACCAACCTGTAGTTACGTCTCCAGCTAATTTGGCTAACAAGACATTTACTCAAGTTATTGATGAATATAAATGGACAGCAGAGGCAAGAAAAAAAGTTCAAGATAAATTTATTAATAAGGAACACTACAGTCTCTGCTATATTCCAAGTATGCGTAATGAAAATATAACTGAGGAGGAGGAGGATATGCCGAAAACTACGTATCCAGCTAATATCAAGGAATATATTCAACCAAATATGTGCAAGAAATAATGTTCAATATATTCATTCATGTGATTGAGAAATGTAATATATGAAAAATTAATAGGAAAATAAAATTGATAAAGCATTACGAAATTATCATGCTAATCCAAATCCAGTCTGGAATATTAGCCAATAAATTGCAAAATTTTGACTTGTGTAGTGAGGCAAAATTTATATAAAAGGTATCATTTGACATTGAGGTAATAGTAATAAATTTTCTCTGCTTAGAAATGTTTTCGCCAATCTCTCTCAAGCGTATAAAATTCCTTCTCAATATATCATCAATTTTATTTGCTACTCCATACAACTGGAATAAAAATTATAATAAATTAACCCTCACAACATCAAGAGTCTCCTTATTTCTTTGGAAGTTAAGTATTGTTCATAATTTTTGTATTTTGATTTATTACATAGCTCAGCTACATCCATTGATTCAAGAGAAAAAAATTCTTCGTTCTTCTAATATTACTCGTGTGGATTGTATGTTCCAGTTCTAGATTCTTCATAGATATTGACAATTTACTTTGCTCTTAAGATATTTGTAATTTCACTAATCAACTTCTACATTATAACTCACATTATCCTCTATCTACAAAGAAAAGAAAATTATTGGAATTTATCATAGTATCATTTATTCCACTTGCGTTAATAATGGTGACAATTCCAATTACATTATTAATTATGATGCCGAATTGCCGATTGTCAATTTATCATTTAGTTTCTGGTGAGCTGAAGCAATCTTGGGCCTTATTATTTTTGTTTATTTGCTACGAAGTATTATTGAAGTCACAGCAGTTCTTCACAGTCATGTGGCATGTTTTTTATACTACAAGTTCTAATATCTCAATGACTCATTGGATACAACGTGTCAGGTATGAAAATATTTTAAAGACTTAAAGAACTAAGTTAAAAAAACCGTATAATACTTCATAGGATGAGAAAAGAATCAATAAGAAATAAAATGACGCATTTTCGACAATTACAAGTTCTTGTTGCTTCCTACAACTCTAGTACAACTGGCATATTTCATCCGAGTGTATTAATTATTGGAGGATTTTGTATGATAGCAGTGGCATTTGGATGCTTCAGGTTAAAAAATTTTCTTCATCCAGTTATTTATTTAATATTTCCAATATTTTTAGTCAATTGTATATTTGGAATAATACTATTGCTTTTACCTCTTACCATTGTCAATTGTGCAAGTAGTCTTTTACATAAACAACTTCAAAAGAATCATGGAGATATTATCAAAAATATTGGACAAGCCAAAATCATTAAAAAAGAAATTAGAAGTTTAAAGTTGTTTGGTGTACGATTAGGTGTTGTCAGATTTTGTAAGCATAAATATGTATTGGAATATTTTAATGTTGTTGCAAGTACAATTACATCTTTGTTGGTAGCATATCCACAATATATGTTTGTTTCAAAATGAATAAAGACTCTTACACGAAAACTTATTGAAAAGTATATACATATATATTCACAAATTATAATTTATTTTATTTAAAACATGACATTGCTTGACTGGAACATTAGATTGATTAAATATTATAGAATACATTATTATAACTTTTGAAAATATGAATCAATTGTTTTTGTATTTGATATATCACTTTTATTTCGTTTAGAAGAATTTCCTTTTCTACTATTAGCACCTCTTGATCTTTTATTTGTTTTAGAATTTGAAGAAGCTTTTTCTTTAGCAGCTGCTTCTCTTGCTGCTCTTTCTGCAGCTAGTATTGAAGACTCTCTTAAATCATTTGGTAAAGGAGGTAGTCCATTAATTTCTCTTTGAAGATCTCGTGCAAAATGAAAATCAGTATGAGTTTCAAAATCACGCAATGCCACTTTTTTCCCACATCTTGGACATTCTGTTAATGAAGCTAAAGTTAATCTTGGAGGTTGAGGTGGAGGCTCATAAGGACGTTTTAATGGTGACAGAGAATTTTCACTTAAATTGCCTGGTACTCCAGCCGAGTAAGTAAAGAAAGGTTTTCTTTGAGGAGAAGCTACATTGTCATTATTATTATTATTAGTTTGTTTGGAAGTTGATGGTTGCGGATCTTCTTCTTCTTCTTCGTCAGTAGGTTTTGTTATTGTAGCAGTAGAAGGTTTAGAAGTTGGAATAAAAAATTGACTAATTTTAGTATAGGAAGAACAATCAATTTCATCTTCAAATCTTGAGGCAATTAGTCCAAGACTTGTAATCGGAGTCATATTATTTCTTTCTTTATAGACTTTTTCTATTACATTAAAGGCATCTTGTGTTATTCTTTCTTCATTGTATTGATGAATAGGAAATACACGTGAAATGGAACTTTCTTTATAAAATTGAATATGAACTGTCACATTTTTAGCTTTTCTATTATTAGCTTCAAAATCTTTTTGTATTCTTTCAGCCACTTCAGTAGCAAGATTTTTAATCCAAAACTTGATTTTTTCTTTAGTATCTAATGCCTCTTTTCCTAAAAAATTTTTATTGCACCCAATTGATTTTGGTAATTTTCTTGGTACAACTGCTTCGTCATCTTGTCCTCTTACTAGATGATATATCCAGGATCTAGAAGAAAAAGAAGATCATGAATTATTGCAAGTAAATTCTTTTAAAATGATATTTTCTGTACTTACCCAGTTTTACTTCCTAAATGAGAACTTATTTCAGCTTCTGTAAACTTGAGTAAATCACCCATATATTGACAATTTAGATTCTTCTGTAAATAATCTCCACATTTTCCTCCAAGACCTCTAACTTTATTAATTGGTGTAGTATTAAAAACTTGTTCAATAGAAGAATGAGGAAGTATTGTTTGTTTATTTGGTTTATTAATTCCACAGGCTAATTTAGCAACGACTTTATTATGTGAAATACCAGCAGAACAACGAAATCCAGTTTTCTCAAAGACCTTTTCTCTCATTTTTCCAACAATTTCTGCTCCTAATGTTAATTTAATTTCATCCATTGGAAGCATTTCACTTGATTTAATCATTTCTAACCAATCTTGAGTTGACTCATAGCCCATAACATAATTGGTTTCAAAATGTTTCATTTCTAGTGAGTCAACAAGTGTTGAACCATCTGAACAATTCAATTGGTCTAATTTAGAATTAATCATTTCTGTTAAATCAATATAGGCTTCATCAACAGAGGCTCGTTCAACAACACAAGATGAAAATTCAGATAAAACTGTGATTACTTCAGCTCCAGCATCT